>PYAF01003359.1:1094604-1112947 GCA_007407185.1 Glycine tomentella | reverse complement strand
AAACCCTTTAGTAGTTCTATGTTCCAGTTGTTCCCTGTTTTAATTCTTTGCTTCTTCTTTTCTCTTCTCCTCTCACCGTTCTTTTATTTTAACTCTGTTTCTCTCTTTTGCTTTTTTTCGATTTATCATTAGGTTCATCTACCACCGACCCCAATTAATTTGGGTTAAAGGTGCTGTTGATGTTGATGATGTTGATGTACTTTTTTATTAGTTAAACATTGCGCTGAATTTTTCTAAAATTTATTTATTTTGTTGTACCGATTGGGAAGGGAGAGTGTTGAGTGAATAACCAATTATTTTTTCTTCACAGTTTAAGCCTCCATTTTAAGAGGTATTTGCTTAAGTAAAAGCTGGTATTGAAACACTCCTTTTCCGACATCATCCTCATCATCGCACTCTGGTATTTAGCAAGATTTCTATGTTCCTGATTTAGGTCTCTTTTGGTGACATTTGGAACTTCATCCTCCTCCAACATCATCCTCATCATCGCATTCGGGACACTCCATTACTTATTGAACTACTCAAACCAACACCCAATCAAATTTGACCCCCGCAACTTGAATCTCTAATCTGTCACTGCTCAAGAATCGTTGCTTTTGAAAGTATATGCAGTGGGGATAAATAGCCAGCTAATGTCAAACAAAAGAAGAAAACAATAAAGTGTAATATGATTTAATGGATTGAGGAACACACGTGATTTCTGATTAAAAAAAATGCTTTAAAAAAATAAATAAAATAAAAACAGGGAGTGTGAATTGTGACCTCGTACATCGTATCAGGTGAGCCATAGTCGCTTCGTCACGGTACTTACAATTTAGCAATACTGAAATTTCTGTTCTTTATACTGAATTACATGAAATTTTCACCAATTTTCGGCCCCCGTTTATTGCCTTTATCAGTTTTGGTCTAGGTTTCGTATTTGTGTTGGGCTTCCGTGTCATGGATTTTGATTGGTGTGCAATTCTGTTCTGTAGAGCGCAAATTCATTTGAATAGAAGAAGTATTATAGCGAAAATGTAAAATAATTAGAATAATTGAAACACATGTTGCTAATCCTTTTAATCAAGAGTCTAGACTTAGCTGTTACACACTTCTCGATCTGCTGCGAAATGGTCCTAAATCTCTCTACTCTCAGTTCTTTGTAGGGTAAGCTATTTACTAGGTACACCAGAGTGAGTAAAAAGCTTATTCAAATGGAATATCGAAATATGATGCTGAACAAATTATAAAAACTACTAGTATAAAACAGAAAATAAATAAATAAAAGAAAACAGAATATGCTTCTAATTCATCACATGCATTGTCTTAATTTCATTTTGTCAATTGTGATAAACTTGTGAGATCATTATTTGACTCTGAATTCCCAACATATAATCTATATATGAATATAATTTTATGTCAAATTTTGCATATATGTAAATATTTATTTTCATAACGACTCAAATGATATATAGCACGATCGAATATTAAAAATATAATCATTCACTCTATAGTTTAAATATTTAGACGATTTCATGTATAGTTTTTATTTACAACATAACATGTTAAATTCAGGTTTTAAATTTGTTTGTAAATAAGAAATTTAAGCCCAACTCGTTTAATTCATTTATGGTTTAATTATTTTAAATTTAACATATACAATCATATTATAAAGTTAATAATAATAACATATAACTTTATACTCATAAATATTATAAAACCAAAGGTAAAATATTTGATGAAAAAAATAACTACTTATTTTAATAAATTTATGATCAACAATTTAAAACTAATCCTAAAAATTAAAATTAATTAAATGGTGTATATAAGATAATAATAAATAATTACATTTTCAAGTAAATATAATACATAAATTTAGAACAATCTAAGTCACACACAACATGTACAATATGACCTATTTGCAAGTTATTGTTTTTTAATGTTCCAAGTTATTGGTTTTATTCTTATAAAATTTGAGTTTGACTCATTTAAACAATCAAATTTATAGTCAAGTTTGTACCTATTTTATTTAACTAAATTAAATAAGCTTAATTAAATATTTAATAATTTCATTAAGTTTACAAAATAGCTTAATTCGTTATAGCTTCACTTATTTTCATATAATTCTTAAATATTTTACAATTTGTTTCTGTCCTATGTCAGTATAGATGTTTCTCAATTCAATAGGTGAGAGATTAATTATACTTGTGGTGCGTAATTGTTAGTCAGATCAAAAAAAAGTTATTGGGAATAGAATGTAAGTTTTTCCATTAAATAAATCGTTTGTAAATTCAACAAAGTCTTATACCGTTGCGTTAATCTATGGATTAAATATTTTACAACAATCATAAACAAAATAAAAATTATATGAAGAAGTTAAAATAATTTAATGTACAAATGATATTAATTTCATTTAACAATGTATTATATTTTAAAATGAACAAATAAAAATAACTAAGTAAGATAGTAAATTATTTCTTTCTTTTACAAAATTAAGCTTTTTATTTATAACTTTCAATCCTTTCATTTGCATATGTAATATGTGTGTTTTGTTTAATTTATGTTTAAAAATAAGAATTACTCATTTTAGTCATTTTTTAAATAAAATTATTTATTTTATAATATACTTTTTTATTTTACATTCCAAAACAATGGATCATAAATACAGTAGGATAAGATGTATTTCTTTTTAGATTATTATGTTATTATTGTGAAATATCAATTAATTTTATTGATAACTATTTTTTTAAAATAATATGATTAATCATTTCTAGTAATTTTTTATCTAAATCATAATTTTTTTCATAAAAACTTTTACATTGTTACTATAAATAAAATTACATTATTTAAAAGAACTTGATTTCTCTTGATACTATGATGGTAGATAAAATAAGTAGAATTTCTTCTCCTACCATGACTTCCAAGATTCTAGCTGTTGTTGTTTCTGTTCTGAATTAATAATTTAGATCCCCTGGTGTTGCATCAAACAAAGAATCTTCTTATATTCTTTTTCTAAGTTTATTAGTATTTCACACACACACACACACACACAGAGAGAGAGAGAGAGAGAGAGAGAGAGAGAGAGAGAGAGAGAGAGAGAGAGAGAGAGAGAGAGAGAGAGAGAGAGAGAACATTCCTTCCCTGCACGAACTATCTTTTGTATTTTGAGTCAATTGCAATTATGACAAGCTACTCAAAATTATGAGGTTAATTTTTCCTTTTATTTTCTTAAAAAAAATCTTCATATTCTTTTTGTTACCGAATACTTCTCTTTTAATTATACTGTATTTTTTGGTTGAAATCTTGTTTATTATCGTATGTGATGTTGAAAAACACCTGTCTTTGTTCCAGTCCAAGGGAAGCCCCCGGGAATTGAGATGGAGTCTTCCATGTTAATATATGTCTTTTTTCTTTTATTTATGCACCAACCACTCTATTTTTTTCATGTTTTATTTTCCCAAATTTTAACCTTTGAATTTTTCTATTTTGTTTAGATGAAAAAAAACCTTATTCAAAGCACTACAAGAATAAAAAATAACACAAACATAATTTGTAATAACAAAAAAAATTACAATGTCAAAAAAATAAAAAATAAAAACACAAAATTATAAGAATTAAAAAAACATTTTAATTTTTTTTAATGGTTTGAATCATCATGCACTGTCTTTAATTTTTGTCAAATGTAATCAACTAGTGAGATCCTGGTTTGTCTCAATCGAAGCCGAATCCAAGCCAAAATCTTGAGCATTAATGTCTTACGCGTACGAAGGTTGATAGAACATACTGCAGTATCCATGTCTAGGAAACATCCAACTTAATGTCTTGTGTTTTCACTCCATCGTCAAAACTTCATCTTTCTAGATGCCCTCTTCTCTTGGGTAAGTTCATCTAGATGCCCTAATACAATAACACTATTTATTTTTTCACTAAAAAACTAAATTATATAGTAAATCCTGATTCTAATTATTAAGATTGTGAAGGATTGTCGGTAATCCCTAAAATTAAAAGAATAATAAATAAATTTATGAAATTAAATTCTGTCAATCAAGTTTATCTTTAAAATTATAATTAGTCATAGCATCGAGCATATGAATCAACTAAAGTGAAATTATTTCAGTTTAACCATAAAATTTATATTCAAATCCTGAATGCTTAGTCATATTAAACATTTGCATAAAGAATTTTGTTATCTATAATGATCATACTCAACTCAAGTTAGTGTGAGATTGTTATAGTTTAACAAAAAAACTAAATTAAAGTATGTTAAATATTTAGAGAAAGAGTTTTGTTGTTTATATTAATCATATTCAACTCAAATTAGATTATTTCTAATAAAAAATAATTGTGATATAAAAGAAGAAAAAAAAGTTACAACTAATCGTTTAATAGTTGTATTTAAAAAAATGAAAAAATGTAAACATTATCTAACGAACATTTTGTCGTGAATACGTCAATAAATACTAAAATGAAGATTTAAATGAGTTTTTTACAATAACTAATACTAATAATCAAAACTTCTATATTTTTTTATAGGAATAAGAACATTTTACAATAATTTTTAATAACCGAAATATTTTATTTTCAAAAATCAAAATGACTAATTCAATGTTTAATTCAAAAACTAAAATAACATTAATTATCTAGCAATGGTGATTTATTCTCTTTTTTTTTTCCTATTGCACTTCCTCCCTTCCTCTGCCCATGTACAATAGGAGATGGAAAAAAAAAAAAGTGTCTAGATGATGGATACCAAAAATAATTTTTCTCATGTGAATTTTTCATACAAAACAATTTTTTTATGTTTATCTCCTTTTTTTATTAAATATACACAAATTAGTTTTAACATTAAAATGAGAGTTTTATTGCCTATAGTGATTGTGTTCGACTTGAGCAAAATTATTTTTAGTAAAAAGTATTTGTAGTCTCTAAAAAAATGTACACAAATTTTAATATCATCTCACTTATTTTATTTTTATATATGAAAGATAAATACAAAAATTTCCACGTGATATAGTTATGTGAAAATTTGTCATGAAAGGATGATTTCCAAAAATACCCATCACTCTTATAAACTAAATATAATAGATTTTTAATTAAAAAAAAGTAAAATTTTCCTTCATTTTATTAGAGAAAACCTTATATATAAACTTCAAGTTATTTTATAGATGGAATTATGCGTCATTATTTTTACACAGTATCATTGATTTGGTGCTAAGTTCGAATTTAGGCTATGATAATTTGAGAAGATATTTGGAAACTAAAAAACTATAAGGGGAATTTGCCCTTATGAGTGCCCTTCTTTCGTTGGGGGATGAAAGAAACTTGTGAAGAAAGAACAAAGACATGTGGCCCTACCCAAAATAATTTGTTCACACAAGAGACAAGATTTTTTGGTGAGAAGTGAGAAAACATTCTCTCTCTTTTCACTTCCCATCCAATACTCCTCTTGGCTTTATCTTTCGTGTACCTTGTTAGAAAACATGCTCTTCTTTTTGGCTTTTCTCTTTCGCGGCCCACGTACATCCAATATAATAAATGGTAGAACCAAAACCACAAGAAACATTAATGCACAATTTCTGAGTGATAATTGGAATAAATAAAGGTCATTTTAAGAAAATTAGGACAAAATAGTTGTTGAGGAGAAATAATGACAAATGAATATAAGTGATAATAGTATTACTTAATATTTATTTTATTTTATTTAAATAATTTCACATGTTGTCAAATATACTGTAGGTATTAAAACGAACATTTAATTATGAATGTCATTCAAAATAACTATTTTTCCCCAACCTTTTTGTAAGGACATAAATATCTTTATGTAATTAAGAGAGTGTTATTTTCTTTTTTCCTAATCAAATAAATAGAGAAAAATAAATTATTTTTTCTCCCAATACAAAATACTGAAAATTTTATCTATTTTTCCTTTTTTTTTCTTTTTTATTCAAACAAAACTCAAAACCATGTAAATAATTTTGATCTATAATATATTTTACTCAATTTAACACAAGGCTCAAACTTAATATCATTGTTTAAATTAATACAATCTTGTATCAATTGATTCAATTCTGGTACAAAAGACACAGAAATAATATTCAAACTTTCTTTACAAAATAAATTTAAAATTTTAGGGAAAACCTAACGACGACGAAGGAACACATTGGTGGAAGGAGTGGACATTGACTGTAGGAAACAAACAAACGTGAATCGATAGAATTGAAAGGCTTGGAAAATCTCCAAACTAGCGTAGCATGATAAAAGTGACAATCAATAATGGAACACTTACAATTCACTGCAAAATGAAAAGTGAAAGGTTAAAAAAAAGTCAAAATGTTTGAATTGCAAAACAATGATTTTGGAATATATACAATACAAGTAGTTAAAGAGTAATTACTGATTAGCAATGGATGTAAAATCATGGATTAAAAATAGAAAAAATAAATTAGTTTTTGTTAAAGAGTAATTATCAACCATCAATAATTGTAAATTATGACATAAAAAATAAAAATAAATAAATTTAAATGGAGATAAATATCTCTGAAATAATCTTAAACACACAGAGAGAACATACATGCAACATATATGTGAGAGGACCACTTTTTATATGATCGAGAGTGAAAAAAGTAAATTTAGATCAAATAATGATAGAGTTTAACATCATATAAAAAGTTGTGATTTTATAAAATATTGTCTTTAACATGTTTAATATTGACTATTTATAAAAATATATAATTTTTAATATTTATTCTTTCCACTTTCATAATTTTCATTATTTCAGTATCTAATTTTCTCGTGTAAAACGTGGAGAGAGAATAAGATTTTACTTTTACATGTGATAATTGTTTTAGTTTCCAGACACACTTAACAACGGTACTGAGAAGAACATCTTTTACTAAATCTTCTGAAATAATCCTAATAATTAATGAGAAAGATATGTCTGAAATAATGAGAAGAAGATTTTTACTTTTAGTGGGAAAAAGTATCTCTAAAATTATCATCCGATTTATAATGAGAATTTTAAGTGGAGAAAAACATCTAAAAAATACTTCTAATTCTTACATTAATATATAAAGTTTTTTTTACTATTGTAACAATATAAGTTTATTATATATTAAATAGTATTACATACACATCCATCTTTGGAAAACTAAACTGGATCATCCAGTCGGACTGAAAATTAATAAATTAAACGAGTGACCCGTCGAAATAAATCATAAAATTTATTTTAAAGAATAATCAAAGAATAAGAAACTAAAATGGATGAAGATCGGTCAAATAAAACCAAGAAAAAAAATCAGCGAAAAATTGGTTCACTTGCACGATTCAAATATACGGTTCTCGATCGATTTCCATAATAATAAAAAAATTCTTGGGTTCTTCCAAAATCTTCTTGCATGTTTGGTTGTTTGTGAAAGTAATTTTTCCTTTTGTTTGAGACAAAATTGAGTTTCAATTGAAAGTAACATAAGAGTTATTTTTTAAAGTTCAGTTTCTGTTGGGTGTATTTATTCAAGAGCAACATAAAGTAAAATTATTTTTATTAGTATTATCCTAATAAATTTTATTTTATCAACATATTTTTTAACAGAAAACATCAAAACTTAAATCATAGTATAGATTTATTTTATTATTAAACTTTAGTTTCTGACATATTTTTTTCCAATTAACTTAGGTTTGTAAATTTTAATTTTAACATACATTTACTCTGCTCAATAACTGTTTGTATATATTAATTTTCAATGGTCAATCAGTAAATTAAATTTTTTTATTGAATAAATTAAGTCTAAAAATTTTCATATGATTTTAAATTTATTTATATTTATTAAATAAATATAATATATTTAACGGTTGAATCATTGAAATTTAATATTATATTGTATTTTGGATGATTTAAATTCCATGAACATGGCTTAGAGGATTAAAGGAGAAAGAAATGGAGAAAATATTTTAGATTTAATTTTCTCTATTAACAAAATTAACATTCTAATAATTAATATTTACAATAAAAAAATACATATATACAAGATTATTTTATTGGACCATCACACTGGACATTTTTTATGCAATCACAATTGGCATCTAGTCAGTCATTTTTTAAATTTTGATTTAAAAATAAAAGTTAATGTTTATGTATTTGACAATTTTACACTTTTATTCAACCATAAATCATTATTTGAATTTTTTTATGATAATTATTTTAAAAATCAATAAATTTATAATAATGATGAATTATGATTGAATAACTGTCGAAATATTTTTATACTATCACTATTAGTACATAACATTTTTCTCTAAAAAAATCCAGATTGCTTTAAAAATGTGATGAATTATTCTCTTAATTAATCATGGCATTTTTTTGGTGACCCTTAATTAATCATGACTATTATCATATAATGTGTGATTATTTAAATGAGTTGTTTATCTTAAATATATGAATCCTATAGTATCATATAAATTTAAAAAATTTACACAAAAAATTATTTGAACGCTAAAGTTGTTAGAATAAATTTTAAACTTAAGTTACATTAAATTTTTTAATTGAAAATAATTCTTTAATTGATAAAAATAATTAAGAAACATTTGCGTAAGCAACACATTATCAAGTTATCTACTCCCATGATAAGAAATTGTTAAGTAACATTTCTTAATTTTAAATAACTCATAAATTTCCCTCGTTGAAAATATGCTCTCATACTCCATACTTTGGTGATTTAAATTTGTTGTGAAATAATTTACTACTGGCACCATCACATAAAAAAAGCATTAGGGTAGGTTTAGTTGTATGAAAGAAAAAAAAAAGGAAAAAAAATATTTAAATTAAAGTAGAAAGAAATAAGTGTAAGATTCAGACAATTTTTTAAAATTTTCTCCTATAATCAAACCACCTCTTTAATGACACGTTGATTCTATTCACATATTGTTTTCTTCTACCATTACAATTGACATCTAGTTAGTTATTTTTTTCTTTCACTCTTATTTTTTAATTTTATTTTAAATATAATTTTAGTCTCAGAAATTATTTAATAAAATTATATGGTTTTAGTCTTTAGAAAGTAAAACAAATGAGAGAACTAAAATTAAATATTTTTTGAACAAAAAATAAATAAATAATTTTTTATGAAAATCAAAATAAAATATTGTGACAGTTTTAGAGATTAGATTGTTATTGAATTGTTTTCTTTCTATTTCTTTTTTCTTCTATTTATATTAATACTAGAAAACATAAGATTAATTTTTGGAAATATGTGGACGAGATGTAATGGAGAAAAGGTGAGGTGTATGAAATATTCGCGGTGTACATATTATCCAATAAGGAAATGGAAAGTAGTGGTTTTTTTCTTGATATTTTTTATTTAATTTTTCATTAGTATTATTAAAATACTAATTCGTTTTCATATTTAAATTAGTTCATAGTTTTAAAATTTCCGATAAAAATATATTACTTTTTTTTGTCAGTTGTCACTTCTTTCTTTTTCTAAATGTCAAACGTTTTTATGAATATACATAAACTAAATACAAATAGCATAATTAATTTGGACGAAATAAAAGTGGGTGGATCTGTCGAGTTCTTTTTCATCACAGAGGAAGTTGTAGTATAAAATATGCTGATAAAAAAAATATAAAAATAATAGTCCCATAACCAAAGGTCGCGTAAAAGGTAAATAAATGAAATATTTGGTAAATTTTAATTAATACTCAATTATTTATAATAAAATTTATAAAAATTAATTGAGCAGATTGTAATAACACTTTATAAAAAGTTTTTTTGAATTACACGTAATACTTGTTGCTTGATGTCTTGTAGGAAGTCTAACATATAGAAGATATTAATATAATATTTTTAACCATCAAGACGGTCACTATAATATTTTTAAATGTTAAAGGGATTACTATAGGAATAAAAAAAGTAACATTATATGTAATTTTAAAAAAGCTAAGAAAGTGTGATTGTAATTTCTTCTTATTAATTTATTTAAGTATTTTTCTTGTTGTAAATAATTTATAACTGCTAAATAAAACTAAACATTGGCAATAAGAAAACGAAATAAAACTACCAAAACAGAGAGAGAGGATACGTGGAATAATTTGCAGAGTACAAAGGGGGGACACATACTGGGGTCAAATCCATTTATGGACAGACCACATGCACCCATAAGAAAACATAAAGAAGATGCAGTTATACAAAATGAAAAATGGTGTTGTACAATCACTTTAGTGCACTTCAACCTGTAATATTGACATTTGACAATATCTTCAATTCTCTATCTAGAGAAGGTATGTCACATCCACAAGTCATTCCTAGAAAGTTAGAGAAAATTGGTTCCTCATGTTTGATACGACTTATATTTTTGGTAAATTGCTAAATACTAATAAATTATATAGAATGATATGTGTGGTTTATAATATTTTTCAGATAAACATATACATTTTTATTTTGTGAACTTTTTATTGAAAATATTATTAGCGTGAAGTTTCTTTTGTGGCTTCATTTTACAGAAATCTAATACACCTACAAGTAATTTGTGCAAAATCATATATTTAAAAAATTAATGGGTCTTCAAAAAAAAATTAATAGATTGAATTAACAGGGATTCAAATTTTGTAAAAATATCTTATATTTAATTCGATTGGACTTATAACACATTTTAAAAGCATCATATCATTGTCTGTAAATCTAATTAAATGTTTGCTGTTAATTTTTTATAACGATAATTAGAAAGAAGAACCAATTAAAGAAAAATGAAAGTTAAGAATTTAATTAAAAATAAAATTCAGAGACCCAGTTAAAATTTTATTAAAATATAGAGACCTGCGTATTAATTTAACATGGTGTAGATACACGGTTGTCAAGTTTCAGTTGACAACTTAAAAATAAATCAGTTCAAAATTGACTCCAAAATACACTTAGGATGAGAAGCGAAATAAGTAAGAATAGAATAAGAATGATGTTATTTCATTGAAGAGAAATAAGAACTATATAAGAGAATTATTTAAATTAAAGTTAATTGGTAAGTAAGAAGAAAAAAAATAATATTAGATTAAAATATTATTATATTATAAAAAGTAGAAAATATTGGGAAAAAAAGAAAGCTTAAGTATGTTGAAAATTTCTGAAATATATTTAAATTTTGCAATTGATTTTTGGAATTTTTTTCCTTCTCATTGGGTCTCTGAAATTTCAAAAGTTATGTAGGAAATTCTTGTCGTTATTTTTCATCCAAAATGTGATGACATATTTGTTATTTGGACACATCAATGATACACATATAAAGTCACGTTAGATGGTGGTATATGTCATTTGATGATGTCATCCAAACGTGCATGTCGAAAGTGTCGTAGAGGTCGACGACGACATTCTTGTGGCACTGGGCATTGGCCTCCTCGGGTTTATACCATCTTTCTTGCGGATTTGGTTGCACATGCCCTTCTTGTTCTTGGTGGTGAGCTTCTTCTGCTCGCGATGGTCCATGCCAGCGTGAAACCCACGGTCGAAGAGGAGCTTGGCCTCGTGGGGGTTCTAGTAAAGTAAGTTTCTCCAACCAGGCACATTTGCGGGTTGGAGGAAATCCTCCCTCTCCAACCCATCCAATTCCCCTTGATGTAACTAATTGTGTTCTCCAGCCACATTCACAATGTTCTCCTGAGTGTTAACCCTACGATTCTTGGTCTTGATGGCCTCATCCAGAGTCAGAAATGATGTTTGAAGGGATGCGAGTTCGACAAGCACCTCGATGGCCTTTATGTACGCAGCGTGACACTTCTACACCTGCTTCCCTTCGCGTGAGTCCGATGAGGTAGTTATTCGTGGCGTCGTTAGCGGTAGTGTAATCGAACTTCTGGAGCTTCACATCGGCAACGTTCTCTTATCACAAACAAACATGGAGGAAGGCCTTTTTCATGTTCTCGAGGACGACGTGCTTGATGTTGTCGCTGACGGCATACTTGGCCTCAATGAGCGTGAACGACGACTTTTTCATGATGTAGCCCATGGACGCCCATGGATTCTTTTGTGGAGACGATCTTCTTTAGGATTTGGTGGAACTGCACCGTGAGCGTGTCACTCTTCTTCGCGTGTGGCAAGTCACATTAATTTTTTAATAAAATATTTTATTAAATTAAATTAAATATAAAAATAAAAAAAAAAATCAAATGACAGCCATGTTATTGATACCTCTGGCATGGCTCTGCATATGTATCGCCGACGTGTCCAACTAGTAGACACATCATCCCATTTTGAACAAAGATTAATGACAAGGATCTTCCACAAAATTTTTGAAATTTCATAGATCTAACGAGAAGTAAAATAATTTCAGAGATCAATTACATAATTTGGATATATTTTATAAATTTTCAACAATATTTAAGCAAAAAAAGAAAGACACCCAGCCTACACCTACGTGTTCTCTGCAATGAAAGATTGCAAGATGCTGTAGATTTCACCTCTAACCCGCCCAATATAGTGAAGAAATGAATAGTAACATTTTTCTTCACACTTCTTTGTCCTTCAGTCCAATCAAACCATGCTCGTATCTCAATATCCTTTCAACTATGTGCTATTCCACCCTTCCTTCCCCTTCGCTCCAACCAAACCAACGCTTAAGAATCAAGCCAAAGCATACAATAACTAAAGAAGTTAAAGTATATTTTCTTAGTTTCAAATAAATCATGATAGATAAAAGAGAGTAAAATAATTTTCTTTACTTTAGAGATAGTTAAATTATATTATTTTCAATTTAAAAAGTATATTTTCTTTGGTGTTTAATATATGTTATAAATTAATTTATTTTAGGGAAATATTTATTTTGGTCCTTGAAAGTATCAAACATTGATTATTTGGATACTAAAAGATGAAAAAAAAAAATCAAATTTAATCCCTTAATATACAAAAAGTGTGACAAATTAATCTTGTTATTAAAACTTCTCCGTTAACTTTAATGTTTTCACCTACGTGACAACTCATGTGTATAGATAGGATACTACATCATTGATGACTGTACTAGACTAATATGTGAGTATGTTTGTCATGGACTAAATTGTTAGTATTAAAAGTTTTATTTTTCTTTCTTTTATAACACCAAAGTGTAGACAAATTAGTTCCTGAATATTACAATTTACTGTCAATTTAGTCCTTGAAAGATATAATTTACTGACAAATTAATCCACAAAAGATAAAACACCTAACTAAATAATCTCAGACACAACACACTTGCATGCATACAAATTGAAATTACTACTCTCAAACGAGAAGCTCAACTCTACCTGCCATCAACCTAGCCTATTTCAAAATCCTAACATCTTCCTTTTATTTATGTGTAGACCATAATCTTATTTTTTTATGTTTATGTGTCTGAACATGAGTTAAATTTGAATGAACCCTTAACTTATTGTTAACTTTTATGCAATCTATTTCATAATAGCTTGCTTGTTTTTTAAGGCCTTACCACAACCATGTTCCACTACAAAGATTTTAATTTGATTTTTTTTAACTTTGATTCATGCACAATAACTCTCAAAAGGGAGTTCATGGTGCAACTCGGTTTGACTTTTAGATAAAAATCATCCGAAACAAATATAAAATAAATACGTGGTTCGATTTAAATATAACATTATTTTTAAGCTATTATCATAATGTAAATTTTGTTGACTAAACATACAAAATTATTATGCTATATTATTTTAAAAATAAATTTTATTTTTAATTAAAATTTGTTTAACATGTTTTTGTTGGGAATTATCACTTTTTACATCTATTTATCACTATTAAAAAATAACATAACCAACACTTTTTGTAACATAAAAATAAATTGTGCATCACTTGATATTTAAATTATTTTTAAGAATATTGTTACATTCTTTTTGAACAAATGAAAGTATAATATGTACGTTGATTATAAAATAAATGAATGTAACAAATTATCTAATACTTATTATTAATTATCATAACAAAAATAAATATTAAAAAACTTAATATAGATAGAAGTACATTATAAATCACATACTTTATTCATTAAAAAAATTTAAAACAATATTAGCTACATAATGCAAAACATACAATAATAAAATCAATATAATTATAATGTGTGGTTTGGTTCAATTTTTATGACAATGATAAAAAATCAAATCAAACCATAAAAAACTATATGATTTCTTAAGATTTTTATTTTTACAAGTTTTATTTAATTAATTTATTGGAATCAATTCGACGATTTACGAATAATTTGATTTAGTTTAATTTGAACACCTAAAAAATATCTCATGAACATCCTTTTGTTTGCAAATTGCTATACCTTTAATGTGATTGTTTTTCTTTCACTTCATATCATATCTATGAAATATGGTGTAATATGTTATAACATTAATAAAAATTCTAACAACGGAAAAATTCCATCCCTACCTTCAAGTGCATGTGTCTAAAATGGTTTTTTGCATTGTATTGAACTTCTTATTTGATAGTTGTAATTTTATTTTGCATTTATGCAAGTGTATTATGTGTGAGATTATTTAATTAGATGTTTTATTTTCATGGATTAGTTTGTTAGTAAGTTATATCTTTGAAGGACTAAAGTGATAATAAATTGAAATGTTTATGGACTAATTTGTCAGTATTTTATTTTTTTTAACATTCAATACTAAGAATTTAGTCCATGATAAACATACTAACATATTAATCCAATACTATAATCAATTGCATGACATCCCATATGTACACATGGTCTTTCATGTACGGAAGTCACATGCCACATAGGTAGAAATATTAATGTTAACATATAAGAGTTAATGATAAGACTAATTTGGACATACTTTTTGTGCATTCATGGATTTTCTAGAGATCAAATTGTGAACACTTGGCACTTTTAGGGACAAAATGAATATTTATCCTTTATTTTAATATGAATAAGTTTCAAAAGGGCTTCTTTTTCTCTCTTTTTGGTTCTCCTAATTTTCCAAATTTACGATTTTGGTAATCTGATTTTATAAATTGGCAATTTTGATTCATTAGATTATTCACTAATGATTGTAATAAGTAGAGTTAATAAGTTAATTATAAACTTATTTTTTTACCAAATTTAATTATAAATATTTTTTTCTGAATGTATTATAAATGAATTAAAAACCATTAATTATTAAAAAAACTAAATTTATTATTAACTTATTAACTCTACTAATTATAAATATTTTTTAATAATTGAATAGATGAACCAAAGTCACTAATTTAATAAAACTAGAGGAATCAAATATTACAATTAAAAATTATGGTAACCAAAATCATAGATTTTCAAAACTAAAAGGATAAAAAATACATTTAGCCAAATTTTTATCTATATGGTGAATATTTTATATGAAATTCCAAAACTGATAATATGAATAATTTTGAAGTGTTATTTAATCAAATAAAATTTAAAATTTGTTGACGTAATATTTAGAATTAGTTACAGATAACCTTATTATATTTTGATTGATTTATGAAAGAAAGTAAAAGAAAATAAAGGGAAGAAATGAAGTGGAAAGAGAGATTATTTAGTAAAAAAAATGAAAAGAAAGAAAGATTATCTTTTATTTTTTTATTGAGTGAAAAAAATAAAAAAGTATGTACATAAAATAGTATACATATTTTTTTTTATAAAAAAAGTAAGTATAAAAAAGGACTATTTTAGGCTTTTCAATACCCCAAAATTTTTTTTTAATTGGAGAGAAAACAAAATGTATAGACCCCATATAAATTTTATTGTTTCCTTTATATTATAAAGAAACCAAAGGGGAGAAGGAAACATATATGTTTTTCCCACTCCTCTTTATTTCTTCCTCCTTTTTCATTTCTTTAAAGCAAACCATAAACGTTAAAAATAAAAAAAATATATATTTTTTAGAAGTTGGTTCACAGTTGTTCACCGCAAAAAGTACACTTATTTATGTTAAAATAGATAAAAGTGTAACATATATTAATCTTTTAAATACAAATCTAATTTTCAAAATAATAAGAATCAACAATACATACTATAAAAAATGAATAGTAGTTAAAAGCAACGATATAGCTTTTTTTGGATCAACTCGAAGAATTTGTTAGTTGAAAACTAAAAATTAATCCCTCAAAGTATTAAAATTTATTTAAAAATCAATTTCTTTCAACAAATGATTTTTTGTACATATGAATTTGAAGATCAAAACTTTGATCACAACTTAATTAAAAGGTATAGTTATTTATCAATCATATCAATTATATTGGAATATAATTTTAATAGTATTTTAACATCAAATTTATTAAAGATATTAACCCAAGAATTATAAATAAATTATTTTACTGAAAATTATGATAAAATATATTATTCATATTAAATATTATAATTACTTTTATTCCTTAAGTAATATATTTAAAATATTTGTTAATTTCCTTCTTATTATTTTAAAAGTGATAAATAAGTAACACCTAATTAAGTTTTTATTAAATTTTATCATTAAGCACCCGGATTAATTTACACGTACGGAATTGTCTTAACTAATGGTTTTGGTTTTAAATTCTAGGTGCATAATTACTTATATATTCTTATAGAAAAATATTTGTAGCTGTTACCAAATTTTTTATTAAAATTTACGAGAAAATATATTTTATAAAATAAATAATACATGCATCGTGCATGCCTTTTATAATAATTGTAATTGCAATCACTACATGCATGCCTTTTATGGAAGGAGTAAAACATGCATGCCTTCTATAGAAAAAATAATACATGCACGTTTTTCAGTTTTCATAATACAATCAATTATAAATCACACGTAAGTTAAGTTTCATTAACTTTTATAATAATATTTTTAAAAGTTACATTTAAAATAATTTTTTATTGGTTAATTACACATAATCGTGCATGCCTATTAAACTCATGTCTCTGAGGCTTTCAAAAGCAGTACTCAGTTTGGTGTGGTTTTGAATCTCACCACTCTCCCTTCTGCTTGCAAATCTGCTTCTTCTGCCACCGACTGCGGATGTGAGTAAATTCTGCTTATTATCTCATTTGGGGTCTTTGATTTCTCCTTTGTTAATTTTCATTTCATGGATACTTATTATAAGATACCTAGATAAGAGAAAAAAATATAGATATTATAAAATTTATGATGAGATAGAAAAATAAATGAGAGGTATAGAGGAAGTGTTTAAAATAAATGAGTATTTGTATATCATTGTTCTAATTTTTATGTTTTTCATTTTTTTAGTGGATTTTAATTTTTATGTCTGAAAGATTTTTTTTTGTTGAATTATGGTGTTTTAGACTGTTGTGTTGATGGAAGTTTTCATTTTTATGCATATATGAGATGGATCGGCCATGATCACTGGACAATTTTGTTACAAGTGAGAAATATACTAGAATAATAATTACTAACAATAGGATTCAACATTATTTTTTTTATGTCTATAAATGTTACTTTTGTCTTTATTTTTCTTAACGTCACCCTATACTAAGTAAATAGATGAGAAGATCGTGGTCGTACGTGAGATACCCTGAGTTTTTCTGTCTGTACATTTGATTTTGAACATTGATCTTAATTTTACAAACACCTTTTTACTTTAAGAGTTTCCCCACTTTTCAGTAACCGTGTTTTTGTTTTTTAAGTAATGTTATATAAATATTTTATTATTTTAAACTTTTTTTAGTATTTTTCTTTTTATATGTATAAATTTTCTTCTTCTCTAAATGTATAGTAAATTGGATGTTGATGTAACATTTTTCTTATTTTTTTACAATAGTGTCTGCCGCCTAGTATGTTTCTCACTTACCATACTCCTTTTCTACGTTATGTCATTTACAAAGTCTTAGTCTTGATAAGTAGTTTCATGTTGAATTTCCTTTCAAATGACAAAGGGAGCACATGCTTTTTTTTTTTTTTTTTTTTTTCCAGCCCCTTAATTAAGCTTAAACAAATAAGAGCCATATTTGATCTTGTGGTCAGTTTCTTCTCTTGCTGTGGATAATTTAAATGAAATAATAATTATATTATAGTTGTGATCTTGTGGTAGTGTCTCTTCTTATGCAATGGATAATTATAAAGATAAACTTATTACTAAAATTTTCCAATTTAATTCTGAAAAAAATATTAACATGTTACTATCTTTGGTCTTTTTTTAACAAGAAACAAGTTATTTTCTCTAAAATAAGCAATAATATTATGTTTTGCATTATAACTTGTTAATTCTTATATAAAAAAAAAACTCTAGTTAGTATTTGTTTTATATTCTTAAAAAAACTAAACAATTAGCTCTACATTTTTCTTTTCTTCTAATTTTTAACTGCGAATAATTATCCTAAAGATGTTAGTTAAGAAGTTAACAATTAAAAATTTTATATTGAAAATTAAAAGTATGTTGAATATT
>PYAF01003359.1:1064635-1094504 GCA_007407185.1 Glycine tomentella | reverse complement strand
CCTTCAAAATATAACTGTTATCATTTCTTTCTTTAATTTTTTTATTTTTTATTTTTTATTTTAGAAAATAGATATAGAAGTACAAAGTACTTATCTTTTAATATGCTGAAATTAAGATTGAATTATTAAAATATTAATCGAGTTTGATGCTTGGTAAAAATAATTGTTAATCAAACTTTATTTATCTTTAATTCACATCAAAAAATTGAGTTTAGAATTGATTTTGAATATAATTTTATATGTTTGATTTTATGTTGAAAAAATTCAAAATTAATTATGCATTGAAACAACTTCTTTGATTATCATATTATTAATATGAATTATCCATCTATTTTAATAAAGTTTGCCTATTCTAATCAAATTATTTTCATCCACAAAACTCGAATTCCAATACATTACTTAAAAAAATCATACTCATCACCACTTGAAGCAATGACTTAATTAAAATAATTTTTAATAATTTTTGTATTAAATTAAAAATTTTATACTCAATTTTATCTTTAACTTAATTTTATAATAAAAATATCTAAATATCAAATACATTACTTCAAAATCAATTTTACTGATTATCATCCACACATAAACTAACAGTAGTATTAGAGAGAAATATAAAAAATAAATAGAGATGGGACATTGGGAATCAAAGTCCTGCGGGAGGGGCGCTATCGATTTGCGTGAGCCATATACACAAGCAACCAAACTCAAGCGTTTGTCTTTCAGTTACATTCATCCTATTCGTTCATTTACTCCCTAACATAGCAATTGCTACCATTTAGCAAAGTAAAACAAGATATGGAGTGGTGTGTGTCAATGCCAAAGATTGAACTGCATGCTCACCTCAATGGATCCATCCGAGACTCCACACTTCTGTAACTTCCTCTTCTTTTATCTATCTATCTATCTATCTACCTTTAATTTCTATTTCTTTTTTCTCTGTCTTCAGGATGCAGTCAGAACTTCATGAACTTGATGATTATTGTTGTTGTTGTTGTTGTTTTCTTTCAGTGAACTCACTAAGGCTTTGATTGGAAAGGGTGTCATGAATTTCTCCGAAGTGGAGCATATCATCCTCAAATGTATGTATGCCTCTCTCATTTGTTTATTTTTCCTGTTTGGTTGCTGCAAAAGACAAGACCGCCAACAAACATGTCCCTCTCTTTGTGTTTTTCTATGCTTATTTATCCAACCTCTCTCTTTTTCAAAGCTCTCCATTTTCCTCCCTTCTTTTCCATTTTCAAATTTATCTTGACATTTTCCTCCTCTGGTTTCTGTTCCAAACAAGACCACAAATTTCATCCAAGGATAAACATACTCACACAACCATCCATGAATTATCGTTTTAATGAAAGAAAGAAAAAAATCACACAAATATCTACTCGTTTCTTTTGCATAACTGTTGTTGGATTTTGCTTTTTATTCTAATTCCTTTATGCCTAATTCCCTTTTGTTTATTCATATTTACCTTTGTTCGTGCTTACACTGATGTTAATTATGTTGTTGAAAATACAGATAACCGTTCCGTAAAAGAAGTTTTCAAGCTGTTCGACCTAATCCACATTCTCACCACTGATCACAACACTGTTACAAGAATTACCAGAGAAGTATGGTTGCTACATAAATTTTGTTTTTGCCTAATTTATTGCCTTTTCATTTGTGCAAGTAATAATAATACTTAAAAGCAGGTTATTGAGGATTTTGCATCAGAGAATGTTGTCTATCTGGAGTTGAGGACTACTCCAAAGGTAACGAATTTTGGAGCTTGGTAATTCAGGGCGTTTTTGTTGTTTTGCATTAATGGCATTTGATTTTGATGAAGAAATTGTTTATTTTTCTATTCAGAAAAATGATTCTGTGGGAATGAGCAAACGCTCATATGTTGAAGCTGTTCTGAAAGGTCTAAGATCAATCACTTCAGTTGATGTGGATTTCATTCCACATTGTGAAGATTCAAAGACTCTTTTTACTCCTGCACCGGTTATTAATGGACATGTGAGAAAAAGAATCTTTGTTAGGCTTCTCTTGAGCATTGACAGAAGGGAGACAACTGAAGCTGCAATGGAAACTGTAAGATGAAATGTGCAATTAATTTGAGAAACTCACATTTTGTTGGGTGCTGGTTTTGAATGTTACAATTTATTGCTGCAGGTCAAGCTTGCACTGGAAATGAGGCCTTATGGGGTAGTTGGAATTGACCTCTCTGGAAATCCAAGTATTGGCGATTGGTACATCAACCTGATCCAGGACTTGAGAGTTGTAATGCATTTTCAATTTTGAGAATCGATGCTTGTTCTAACCTATTTTCAACTTTTGTAGGACCACATATTTGCCAGCATTGAAATTTGCTCGAGAACAAGGTCTTTATGTAACTCTTCATTGTGGCGAGGTGGGCTAATTTAAAGCTCTCACTTGTATTTTTTTTTTTGGAGTTTCCCTGACTTGGTCTATTTTTCTGACCTAGTGTTTTTAGTTACCTAATTCAAAGGAGATAAAAAATATGCTTGACTTTCGTCCCCAAAGGATTGGACATGCTTGTTTCTTTGAGGATGAACACTGGAGACTGCTAAAGTTGTCGAACATTCCGGTCAGACTTTTTTGCCAACCTTATAGTTAAAGTAAACTAGTAAAAGTAAATTATGGTTGAAGTTAAAAGGAAAATTTAAGTGTGAATTTGATTATCACATCTGAGAAGTTCCTCAAAGATAATCAATCAAAAAGGTTATGTATACTCCTCATGGATAAAAAGGTTATGTTTTTACGGATCAACACTTCAGGGCTTCTGGTCGTTGCTAAGTTATTCTTTATATAATATCACTTTGCAACTTATAGCCAGCTATTTACATATTATTTATTTCATCTTCACTATTTTCAGGTTGAAATTTGCTTGACATCAAACGTTAGGACAATGACTGTTCCATCTATAGATGTTCACCACTTTGGTAGGTGCTTTGTTATTTATAGTTGAAGTTGATGATCATAAATATAGAATCAATGGGGGAACTGTTTAACTTCACAAGCAAGAGGATTATAAATCCAAAGTGTCAAGGCTTTTTAGGCTACTTAGCTAGAAGTCTATAATATAATACTCTTGGAAATGGTTCATGCATAAATTCTAACATGTTATCGTGTACTTATTTTTAAGCCACCAATATGGACCTATTCGCTTAACGCTTCTAAAGTCATTTCAGAGTTATATCCTCTCTTAACCTCATGCTCTTGTTGAAGCAGCTCATTTGTACAACGCAAAACATCCTTTAGCCCTGTGTACTGATGACTCGGGTGTCTTCTCTACCTGCCTCTCCAAGGAATACAAAATTGCTGCTGATTCATTTGGTATGTTTCACTTTACTTTTGCAGCCAGTAATTGAAATTTGAAACTAAGTGTGTTCAAAAGAGTGTGTTATGTGTTAGCATTTCTCTTTAAACTAATTGACTATGTTTTGCTGACTGCATGCATGATTGATTATTATATAGGGCTGGGAAGGAGGGAAATGTTTGAGCTATCAAGGAATGCTGTTGAGTATATATTCGCAGATAGCAACGTAAAGGAGGATTTAAGAAAAAATTTCAATTCGGTGGCAAAAAAATATGGAAGTGTAACCACAGTTTCATCTTAGGGAATATCTGCATTTAGATATAATTAATATTAGAGCTTTGTTGATAAAAATAAAAATAAAAATATTAGAGCTTAGCTAACGATCATGCTGGGGATTGCCCCTTATCCTGGTTTGAAGTTGGTAATCGAGTCCTTCACGTGGAAAAAAAGAATGTGTATAAGTGATAAAATAAGGGTGTAGGATTCACATTTGATTTAATGAGTTAAGTTAATGAGTATTTAAATTCAAATCAGCAGCAATGTTGTCCTTATTATAATTTTATATCCATGCAACTGGTCCTTGATGGAAATTACTTAATCAAGTGATTATTCTTCTAGGAGGTTTCGGTTGATGAACCATACGGCATACGCCATTGCAATGGTCAATGGTCACGTCATTGGATATATGCTGACTAGTGACACAATCTTGGCTAATAATGCTGCAGTTACCACTTTCTTTTTTGGTGCCTTGCAATTACCATTTTTAAAATTTGACCATGACAACTTGACAATGAACTTTTCCATTATGCCTTATACGCGGGTGAACATAGTGGCTTCGGTACATGTCGGCTAAACACGAGTTTAATTATCAAGATAATTATTATAAAATTTAATGAATTTATTTTTTGAGATCAAACATATTGTATTTCAACAAAACAAGTGAATAGATACCATTGAATATACGGTAAAAAAACATTATTTGCTTTTTGTATAGATACAATTGGATATATTTTATCATATATGATAATTTTGTACTTAGTATATTTTTAATGAACTTTAAAAATGAAAGTTCAAGTAATTACTTTTAGTAAGGTTGGATTGAGATTTTCTTTAAAATTCAACACGAATCAATCTACTAATTATTTAATTGTCTTTCGGTTCGATGGTTAAGTTAACTCTTAATTTTTTGTGTAAATTTAAAGTCGTGTTTTTTTTGTTACTTTTATTAAATTATAATATTGTCTATATTTTAATAAAAAATATGAATATTAAATATTTGAAATAAAATTAGTAATTTTATTGGCTTGGGTTTAGGGTTTAATTAAAAGAATTTGATAAACTGATAGGTGTTGTGTTAGTCTGAATTAAACAAAAAATAACTTGACCAAAAGACTAAATTAGTGGTAATTGAATAACAACTCTATTAAAAATGTAAACAGTTTCATATTAGTCTACTCTAGAATAAATGAAGTTGAATGACAAAAAAGCTTAAGAGAAGTAAGCTAGGAAAGTGCTGAGCTAAACTATAATTTACCCAGTAACCCTCATTTATATTTATATAAAAAATTAAAATTCTTGAAGTCAAATTACCAAAACAACTACTTGAAAAAAAAAAAAGGAGGTTTTTTTGGGAGATTGAGAGAAAATACGGGGATGGGATTTATCAACGATATCTTTGAAAGGGTGGGTAATTTTGACGGGAAAATATGAAAAATGAAAATTTACAAAGTTTTGCTTCATTATTCCTTGAGTATATATTATTGCTTCAAAGTTTTTTTTTTTTTAAAAAAAAAAATAGTTTATCTTGATTCTTGTCGTGGCCCAAAATATATATGCATCTTCTTTGCCATTGCCGGTTGTTAAAACGTATTGATTGAAAGTGACAACAGTCCTTTTGTTTTTCTAATGAATTTAAACCTTTAGTTAGGCGTCATGGGACAGCTACTACTCTGTAAATGACTTTTATGATGCCTTGGTGCTATATCATGACAATAAGAAAGACATAAAAGATTTGGCCATCTTCCACCACACAGTGCTGATACATCAGTTGAGTTCACACGAGGTTGTTTTTATAATAATAAATTTGATCATCTAGTTTTTTTATATGTAAAAAAAATGTGTATAACGTGAATTTACTTTTTAATTTATTTATATATTTGTATACTTTTGAAACCTAGTTTATTTACATAACTGAACTGACTTGTAGAATTGTAATATTACCCGATAACGTGTTTTTCCGACGTTTAGACAAATTAAATGGACGGTAGTCAAAGTCTTGAGTTGGATATATAATTTGATCTTTGAAATCATGACAGTCAAACTCCCAAACTTGTTTTTGTTTTGCCTTTTAAAATACGGTTAGGTTTGTATGCCACACAGAATCTATTTGCGTCACAGTCATGGTCGTCATGAGATCTTGAGTATAATGTGCGAATCGAGAAAATGATACGTTTTAATTATTTCAATATTATTTTCTTTGTATTATTTATTACAAAACTACAAATACTCTGTTCAAAATTAAGGTTATTTTAAAAAATATTTTCTTTAGGAATAGTAGTCGTAGATTACAAATATTTGTTTTCTGACACATATTTTCTCCTGGTGTCTAATTTGTGTACTAAATGATAGTATAAATTGGAAGGTTTCAACTCAACAGCTATAATTTCCACAATTGTTGTCTATATTAAACAATGGTTCCAAAAAAATTGAGAGAAACAAAGTAAAAAAAAAAAAAAAAAAAAAAAAAAAAAAAAAAAAAAAAAAAAAAAAAAAAAAAAAAAAAGAATGAGAGAAATAGAAGAATTGGAAAAAGTCTAGAAAAAGTGTAAATATTAATTTAAATAGATAGTTACGTGTAAATATATTTAAATTAAGTGAATTTTGTATGCTTTAATACAATCTACTATATGTAACATATCCCAGCACGAAAGTGGGAGATGAGAAGAAATAAAGGGCTATTGTGAACAAAGATTATGGGAATGCTTACTGCAATGATTATTCTATTCCAAATTACTTGACCAGCTCCCACCTGCTTGAGCGGCGAAGAAGCACGTCAGGCATAGAAGCAATGAGCAGAGACAGCTGGATTGTGGGCTGGCCCACATACAACACTCGCCATAAGCCCGTAACCCACATAAAATTTTAGGTTTAGGGTTCGGGTCAAAAACAGCCCACTCTCTAGGGCAAAAACAAACAAACCATGGGCATTTGAATCCTGCTCCTCTCATGTTGTATCCTACACCTCCCGTAAATGTTTGAAAGACTAAAACACCCTAATACCTCTCTCAGACTAAACGCAGTCCTAACACCTGTGACAACACCTCCTGCACAAGCATACTCACGTCACGATGACTCCTCCCTCACCCGCAACGACATCAACCTTGTTCTCCACATCGAGCCACCTCAGTCACCCTCCTACGATGACAACAACCTCATCCTCCATCTCACCAACCCCTACACCCTCCACACGATGCCGCACCACCACCTCCCCCCTTCGTTCTTTGTGTGTCGGGTTTCTGGTGTGGGGAGGGCCATTCTGGAATGGCCATTACCAAAGTGAATTTTTGGATTACGGAAAGGTCATTCAGGAATTGTTTTGTATCACCCTATTTCGAATAGTCATTTCAGAAGGAAATTTTTACCTTTTAGAATATCTTTTCCGAAATAATTTTGGAACACTTATTTTTATTCTATAATAATTATTTCAGAATGCATAAAAATTACTTCCCAGAATAGTTATTTTAGAATAATTTTGTATCATCCTAATAGAATACAAAAGGTAAGTTTTACATTCTTGAATGAATATTCTGGAATAGTTTTGAAACACTTTTTATTTATTTATTTTGAAATGGTCAATCCAAAAAACAAAAATTACCTTACAAGATGACCATTTCATAATAAAAAAATAAGTGCTCCAAAATTTTTATGAAAGGTAAAAATTATCTTTTAAAATGACGATTCTGAAATAGAGAGTTTCTAATAAAATAATTATTTTTGTCCTCACATATAGAATGGGAAGTGCAAGATAAAATATGGGAGATGAAAGATTCAAATGCCCAAACTGTGGGATTAAAAAAGCTTAAGTGTCAGGTTCATTATGTGTTTGCATTGATTTAAATAGTTAAGAGATGTTAATAAGTTAAGTCAAATTAAACACTAAGTTCAATTTTGGCTTGAAAAAATAAGATATTTAAACTTGAGTTATTTATTTAAACAAATAAAATTAAAATATGAACTTGTCTGGTCTAGATCATTTTATAACTTCATTTTTTATTAATTTATCAAATATTCTTAATTATTTTTAAATTTATTAATTTAGAATTTAATAGATATTTTCATTGAAATAAATATATGGAAAAAAAGAATAAAATAACATTTGAGTTAAAAAAAATCATGTAATGATAACTTTTAAGATAAAATTACAATATATTAAGTATATCTCCATTTATGGTATAAGATTAACATTTGTAATCATTCATCATTTTCATGTACACCCAGTACCCACAAGCTATTCACGAGCCGCCAAACATATAAAACTTGAGTTTGGTTCCTTCATATAATCCAGTCCAAGTCAAGTTGTTCATTTCACAAAACCTTTTTTTTATGGCATTTTTTCTTAAATTACTTTTTAATTTTGTCAATTTAGTATTTATAAATATTTTAATATTAGATGATAATTTACAAATAAAAATATATGCTCAACGTGTGATACGTAGAATCAAAAAAACTACTAGATTATTACATTTTTGTAATCCAGTCAATAAAAAAAAAAATTCTTGATTACTAAAAAAAGTAAAACTTCAAAATTATTTTTGAGGCTCTTAACAAAAAAATTCACATTTCATAATGAATATATAAATAACAAAGGTTGGTAAAATTCTCATAATCAATTTATATAAATAAGTTATTTACGTCGTTAACATGAATTTGTAAAGTTTTAGTTCAACTCATTCAAATAATTGAGCTTATTTTCAAGCTTAAATTTATTTATTTGATTAAATAAACATATTTGAATAATTGATATATAAATAATTTAATTCATTTTCACCTCTACTCATGGGAGATACAATTTATGTCCCGCTATAAAATTAATAATTTATCTGATTCAAGGAAATGACCTCTTGTGATTTTTACTAATAGAAAAATGACTTGAAAATTCCTTTTAAAATATTTCAATGTTAGGTAGGCTAGGAAATCCAATATTCTATTTAAATTTATCTTTTTAATTTGATCAAATGGAGATGTCAACTGCACTGGACAACACAACAATAAGCCAACAAAAAACAATAGAACCCATCCCCAAAATGGTCCGTCACAAAAAATAAAAAGCATCTCTTTCCATTAGCCAAGGCATGGAAGGCGGAGAATAACTTTGACCTGACAAAAGAAAAAAAGTGAACCATTCAGAGCCGAGGAAGTTTGTATATTTTTTATGCATAGCAAATGCAGAGGAATTTTATTTCAAGGTTAAAAAAACCCCATTTCATATGATAAGTTACCCTATCAAGGGTCTTTATTTATTAAACAGAGAATATGTGAATATACAATTAATATATATTTTTATTTTTACGGATAAAAAAATATAAGTTATCCTCATCCAAAAAGTGACATGTACCATTACCAATAAAATTCCTGGCTACCCTTAATGGTGTGCATAAGAAATTTTGTTTAGGCAATGTTCAACACACTGTTCAATAATGCACATGTGTTTGTGATGTTAAACGCTAAAATTGCACCAATCTCTCTATATGCTTCCACATATGTTAACTATGTAAACATAATACCTTAAAAATTTCTCAAAAATACAATCATCATGTCAAAAAAGCACAGTATGATGTCCGGAAAACAAGATAGTTTTTATCAGGACACCCGGAGATCATGATAATTTCAACTTTTTAAATTTCAATTATGGGAAATGTCATGCTTTTGCTTTTCATAAAGCAATTCAGTATCTACTATTTAATAAAAGACCAAAAGATAGATGCTCTAAATTGAAAATTAAGAACCATGACACACACAACAAAGTTCTTCATGTGGAAGCCTCATTCACATTAACAGTAACTTTATGCACCATATATAAAGAGTAGTGCCATAACAACTAGTGCAGTTGAAATGGCTGCTCCTATTGCTATAGGGACAAGGGGCACTATTGGATCTCTAGTCAGGAAGGAAATTGAATACTTCACCAAGTCTGAGTTAGAGAGAAGAGCAAGTTCACAAATACCTCATCAACATTTTGTGGAGGTTTCTGGCAGAAGCTATTCCTTGTCAAGGCATAGTTTCTGGGAGTTGCTAACAACATGGAAGAGGAAGAAGAGAAGAGGCACAAGTGGGTTTCTTCCAAAAATCTGTTCAGTTTCAGAAGTAGCTGAGAGTAATCACTTAAACAAGACTCCTGGCTACAGCTACATGATCCTCAGGAATGATATCAATCTCTAAGTTACTCTCTTGTGTTAGCCTGCACTTGCCTTTTGAAGGGAACCAAAACTTGCAATATATTCATTTTATGCTTCATGTTATGTTGCCTGACTTGGGCAACTTTTTTTTTAATTTGGGCTCATGTTTTTCATTCTGTCATATCCTGTGTTTAATGCATCTTACTACTGTGGCTTTTCAGATTTCAGATTCAGTTTAAAATTAGTGTTCTACATACATTTAGCAGATAGAATATTTTTGACTGAGGAACATGCATTAATGTTGATCAGACAAAACAAAACTTAGATCCAATTTTTTATGTACCTTTGCGATATGTTTGGTTCAGTTAGGAGGTCTCCAACGTATTCAAAAAATAAAACTGAAAAAGCTTCTTATTTGATTTTCAGTTGAATCTGATTATAAACTGAGTTTTGTCTCAATTTTATCTTGAAACTCTTTTTGAAATGAAAGGAAAAGGAGGGTTGTTTTTGCAAACTCCATTTGCAAAATAAAGTTCATTCAAACTTAAGTTTAAAATTTTTAATCTAAACATGTACTTGTTCTTCGATCAAATTTCAGTTTAAGATCATTAACCTATGCTAATCTTTAGTGCAAACCTTTTGTTGAGAAATAACACCAAAAACACTTAAAGAGTGTTTGGATAGAGAATTTAAAATTCTTTAATCTAAAATTCATTTTTTGGATGTTTTTACATGAAAATTTGAAATTTTTGGAATTTTAAAACAGAATTGTAAACAACTAAAAATGTAGAATTTCAATTTGCTTTTAAAAGGTGAGAAATTAAAATTATCTTCTTTTATAGAAGCTCTCACCGCACCACTTTCTGCTTTGTCTCCATCGTTGACGAGTACTCCGACCTCTGCTACTCCCATGATACCCACCTCACGCGCCTCTCCATGCAGGAGGTCATCACCACCATCGTCCAGGCCAAGCCCTTCCTCGTCGACCACCGCAATGGGATCTACCTTATCCTCACCGCCGAAGACGTCACCATGGAAGACTTTTGGCGCACCATCTGCGGCTTCCACTACTTCACCTTCCCGTCGAAGGTGGGCCACACGCTCCCTTACACATGGTGGGGAGCTCCGAAAAACAGTGCCCCAAGGTTTGTGCTTATCCCTTCGTCGTCCCTGGGTACATGGGCAACGGCTGCCCCAGCCACCTCACGCCGTCGAACGGCGACGTCGGGGTGGACGACATGGTGAGCGTGATAGGGCACGAGCTGACGAAGCTCTTGTCGAACCTGCTCGTGAACGCGTGGTACGCCGACAAGAACCCCACCGCGCCCACTGAGATTGGAGATTTGTGTGAGGGCTTGAACGAAACGGGTGGCGGCGGCTATATTGGTTCTGTTATGAAAGACGGCGAAGGGAGAACGTTTAATCTTAACGATAGGAATGGACAAAGTTTTTGGTGTGGATTTGGAGCCCCGTTTTGAAGGCTTGTGTTGGTCCTAATGCTTTGGATTGAGTTCTTTCATACTTTGTTACATACATGAGTTAAAGCTGCTCCTACTTTTTTTTTTTTTTTTTACCTTATGTATCATACTTAATGATGTTGTATCATTTTTATTATTATCTTCTCGATCATTTCTAGTGATTTTGATTTAAGTCCTTGAGCTGATTCATAATCACCAAAATTCCAATTATCTTCTGTGAGTGGAGGTTTTTTATGTAATTTTGTAATAAAAAAGTACTTCTACAATTATTTATCATATACAAATTTTGAAAATGAAGAAATTTAATTTCTTTATCCAAAAACAAAATTTTGAAAATGAAGAAATTTAATTTCTTTATCCAAACAAAGAATTTTGAAAATGAAAGAATTTCAATTGAAACATTTAAAATTCTTAGAATTTAAAATTCTTAGAATTTAAAATTTTTTAAAATTTAAATTGCCTTATTCAAACAGACTCTTTTGTCTTTTCAGATCTTAGTGTCAGATGTTCAAAGATGAAATGAAATAGAAACTCGTTATAATTGAGAAGCATATGTTAATGTTGATAGGACAAAACTTAGATGCGGTTCTTGAGATACTTTTGATATTTCTCATTAACCATTTATTATGCATATTACTGCAGTGAAATTCTGATTATTATTGTAGAATAACATCAAAACATTTAAGCAAATATATCAAAATTTTGTTGTTTAGGATCTTAGTGTCAAAAGTTCAAAAATGAAATGAAATAGAAAGGGAAAATTGATATAACTTAATAAAAAAGAAAAAAACGGATGAATTAAAGGCATCCCCATTTCAGTCCCACTAGGGAAGAATTACAGCCTAAAATTTAACTGCAGGATGTTACACCTACAGAATTACAAGCACTTTAAAATCTTTGTACAACAATTTTTTTGTGTGTGCTTTTCAATTTTGCAGTGATCCTAGTCTGTGGTCTGGTCAATGAAGCTACGCCCTCTCAGATCCAGCTGAACTTATAACTTTAAAAGATTCAACATGCATGCCAGATTTTACAAGATTCACCAGTTGTGTCTTTTTCTCCAACTCTGCACTGCTAGATGTGCAAGAGTCGTCACACATCATCCATGTAAGGTCGGGTGTCAGCTTCCTCTTGGAGACACATTGCTGCGACTGCAAGGGCTTGAAATAGACCCTTCACAGGGAACTGACCTTTAAGCAAAGGGTCAGCCATTAGAGTGAACTTCGTTCTGTCCTTAAACAAAGGTTGTGCCTGCCAAATGAAAAACATGGACAACCATAAATTCCATTTTCCAAGACTAATTGTAATTGACATCAATGCTTCTCAAACTAATAAATTATTGTATGGCTACTTGTCTATGGTCTCAGTCAATCTCCTCATGACATGTAACTGAATCTTACAATTTAAAGAGTTAATAAAACTAGGCTATGTGTCACAAGGAGATCAGAACCATGGACACGTATTGGTCACGAACTACATAATAATTTCTCCCTTAAAACCACATAAATCTTTTAAGGAAATGGAAAATAAAGATAAAAACAAAAAGTATGTTATGAAACATACCCAGTCAATTAAGTTTTGCTCTTCTGTAGCTCTTGTAGTGTCAAATACCCTCCTACCTGTGATTATTTCCAAAAACACAACCCCAAAACTATAAATATCTGATTTTGTGTTAAGCTGACCCGAAGCAGCATACTCTGGTGCACAATAACCACAAGTCCCCATCACCCTAGTTGACACATGGTCCTGGCCATCTTTTGGACCAATCTTAGCAAGTCCAAAATCAGAGAGCTTTGGATTAAAATTTTCATCTAATAGTACATTAGATGATTTAAAATCACGGTATATAATAGCTGGTTCTGCACTGTTATGCAAATATTCAAGTCCTCTAGCTGCTCCCTCAGCTATTTGCATTCTGTTCTTCCAATCCAAAGGCTCCTTATATGCACCTATGTCTGAGATAAATGCACTCTAGTCAGTGTTGCATGCCCTACACGGGTTTCAGTAAACTTTAAATCCACAACTAGAATGTTTTTGGCCATCATACCTAGAAGGTGATTTTCCAAATTCCCATTGGCCATGTGTTAGAGTTTACGCGCACAATCTTTAAAATGAAATCAGTGTAAGCAAAGTAAAAGAAAGAGACACAAGAACATTTACTTGGTTTCAGTAACTAGGGGAAAACCTGGTTACCTATACATCCAAGGGAGCAAGGGAGCTGTAATCCCTTACACTGCACTAAACTATAAGAGTTACAAGAATATACCACTCAAAGTTACACGACCAACTTCTCAAAACAGTAAACACAAGGCCTCAAGATTACAGAAAGAAAATGAAGATTTATAGGGAACCAGAAATGACCCTTTACACCAGTGTTTGGCCAGAAAACACAAAAATCTTCATTGAGCTCTTCTCAAGTTCCTTACACGAGTATACCTGAAGAACTCCAAGAAACCCAGACGAAGGAGAGAAACTCTATCTGCAATGCAAGACAAGCAAGAACAGAGGCCTACACACCCATCAACCACTCTATTTAACGGACAAAGCTCAAGGTATCAACAGAAGACAGTAAATCCTCAAGGTATCGACAGAAGACAGTAAATCCTAGCAGAGCTAGGTCATGTAAGGAACTGAAGAGGAAGACAAAGAGAGAAAGGCACATAAGCTTGGAGAGAGAGAATAAAGAAAGCGAAAAGTCAGAAAGTGAAAAAAACGTACCAAAACCCTTCAGTGCATTCCTTATATTTAAGTGAGATAAAAGGCAAAACACACCGTTTGGTTTAGGGCTATTCGAATGCTTTCTTTGGGCTTCACTTACTCAACACCATGGATTCATAAACCAAAATCCTATGATGGTCTTCTACACAATAACCAATGAGCTTCACGAGATTAGGGTGTTGCACCATGCTCAACATCAAAATTTCAGCGAAAAATTCGCGTGTTCCTTGCACTCCTTCCCTGTTCAGTACCTTCACAGATACAGTGTGAACACCAAATATTTAACATGAGCTTTTCATAAACTTGTAAAACGCTAAATATTAGATTATAAAATATGGGTGTGTTTGAGAGGGTATTAAGAGACATACTTGATCAACACTTTTTAAGGATCCTTTGTAGACATTCCCGAATCCACCTTCGCCCACCCGGCAATCAGGATTGTAGTTGTTTGTAGCTTCAGCAAGTTGTGCATATGTGAATACTTTGACATCGTTTTTTGCAGATCCATATTTTCTTATCTCTGCATCTATTCGTCTTTGCCTGCTGCTACCTGCAATCAGAGATCACCTAGTTATTATACCAATGATTCATTCACATTTACATTTGAAGCCTTGGATTCAAATATGAAATTTCATGCATGTTGCTTCTGTAATAAGGAAATTCATTGCTATCAAGGAAGAATTTAACATTATAAAAGTATTAATTGTTCATGAACCATCTTTATATAAAGAAAAATGTTGGGCAGGGAGGCCTAATCTCCTAAGCCAGATCACATTCAAGAGCATGACAGAAATTGATATAAAAATTAAACTGCTACAAACGCTCTCTCAATCATATCAAAAAGGATAAAAAAATGGATTTGTTTTCAAGGTATAATGAGGAGGGAATCATCATGCAACATTTTGATAGAATTAGAAAAGACTAATTAATGTCAGTAATTTTCAATGAACCATACCACATACCTGTTTTATGTGACATAGCTGAAGCCAAAGATTTGAATGTTCTCCTTCCTTTGGAAATTTTGCCGGAGGATGCAGTTGAAGAGGTTGATTCAGCTTTTGACTTGAAGCATGGGAAGCAACCCATTTTCTCAAGCCTTGGTGGTGGTGGTGCCTGGTTAGGCCCTTTACTACAAATCCTTCAAGAGATTTGTAATTGGGCACCAACACAACAATCTCCACAACAATTTGCATGCAAAAAGGATTGTCGAAAAAACAGAATTGATGGTTGGTACGACGTGGCTTTGGAACTGTGAAAATGTAAGTTGTTACTCAGGTTCAATACTAGAAGAATATGTTTATATTTGAGTCTGACGAGAATAAGATTACTTAATTTAGTTTTGGGCATCAAAATGGATTTTCTTTTAACATAGTTAATCTTAGCTGGTTTTCTTTAACACGTAGAAAGAAAAGGAACTCGGGTCATCTTTTGCAAGGTAATTATGACAAGGATAACAACTTGTTCTTACCATATTTTACAAACTCTATTTTTCACTTGGAAGTTGGAATAAAAGAAGAAAAGACGTAGACAACATTTTTCACTTCTTTCTTTGTCTTAAATCTTCGGTTTAGTAATTGGCCTTATAGATTAGAAAATTTAGTAAGGTAGAAAATAAGAACGAGTTAGATGCAAATAAGGTAAATTCATTCTATTCTTAAACCTTCGAAGGACGAGAATAGATTATTTATTTATTTTAGTTACTACGAGATGTATTCCTATACTCTTGTAGATGAGATTAATCCCAATTTGAGGTGGTATTATTCTTACAATTTTTTTTCCTCTTTTAATTTTATTTGACTTTCTTTTTTAAGTATCTGTATTTAGTTAGGCCTGCGGCAAAAACTCCTCTCAACTTGAGGTATTATTTGAGAGTGTATATTTATGACTAGAATTCAAAAACTCCTCTTTTAATCCCAGTTACGCGTAGTATTTTCGGTTTCTACTAACTCGAATTCAAATATGCATGTATTTTTGACATGGCATGTACATACATGAAACCTTAAACAAGTTATTTAATGAAATTCACAAATACTTAGAATTTCTCCATTCACTTATTACACTGAATAATAAAACCACTAATAGCATATTTGGTTCATCATGGGAATTATGAGAACGGGCCTAATGGTGATAGCTTAAGTAATATATATATATAACATATTAAGTTAAATCCTTATTGTCAGCTTTGTGCATAAAATAAAATAGTACATAAAATAAAATATTTAGTTCATCGTCTATATGACAAAAATGTGCAAGATGAACGTATATATTTAAAGCCAATAAGAAACTTCCATGTTAAATAATGAGAGGTAAATAGTCACTTTTTTATTTGAAAGTGTAAAGTTACTACAATTTGATTAAAAGATTGAAAATTCTGATTTAGTTTTTGGAAGTGAAAAAAGTGCAATATTTTCATCCAACCGTTAACATGTTTTCATTTGACTATCGTATTAGGTCATGGCTACAGTTAAAGACTCGTGTATATGCATAATTAATATTTGAACTGAGTTGGAATACATACTCATCACATGCTAACTAAGTTCACCTCAAAGTCCTTCTGCGTGATAATTTATGCTTATCCACAATCTTTTTGTTACCTATTGTGACTGTGCAGGGTGCTGTTAGTATGTAAACTACAACCTCCTTTCCTTTATATAAGAAAAAATATAGTATATTATAACTTATTTCTTATAAAAAAGAACAGAGGTAGTTTGCTTTTTAATTGTCATGACAAGGCAGTCAATTTAGTTTTCTAATCAGTAGATTTTTAGCTCAGAGCAATAATATACACACTAAAATTTGTTTTACCAATGCCCACGCAGAGTAGAACAAGCGGCTTAAAAATTTTCATCCATTCATTTAGGTGCAAGTATACAAATTCAAAGTCTGTGTAATGTCTAATTAAACACCAAAATGTGCACCCAGGAGTGTGTGGATTGTTATAAATACCTGTTACTTGTTTTCGATTCCTACCGATAAAAAAAAACACACCCCTATGTGAAGTGCTTTTTCTCTTTAGCACGAGATCTTTCATTGTTCTTGGCTGACAATCAAGTGCACAAATGTTCCGTTTTCCTTAATGATTTCAGTGACTTCATATATAGCATTTAAAGGGTAAATGACCATTGTGGTCCCTGAATGTGTAAATGCATGCTCCCCACGCATTTTAAATCATTTGATTCATTTTCAATAGTCAAGAGGAAGGGCAGAACCATTACATTAAGAGTGAGATGATAAAAACTCAAACACATCATTTGGCTTGCGTTCTGAGGAAAATGGTTTGGAACGCATGCTATTAAGTGAAAATGTTGTAACGGGGCTAAATGAGGCAATGTATAATAGAGTTTGTAAGCTAAACTGCATGGTCATGAGACTTGAAGGCGGTGATTAAGTGTTTAACACTTCTATTTACTATAAAAAATGCTTGACCTTGCATTAAAATGCAGAGACATACAATACGGATAAGTGAACAAAAATAATGAGGATCTACTATTGACTCTGCATTACCTACACAACTTATAATAGCATCGTACAACACGCAGTGCCCCAAGAAGTTAACCGTATTCAAACAATTATTGTATTCAATTAACATTTAAAATTAATAGAACTATTACTATTATATCAACAAGACAACAACAGCTACTGATCTTTAGCAAACTATGGAGGACGAGCAGAACAAGAAACCAAAACAGAAAGTAATAAACTAATACAGTAATGAAATAAACATGTCCATAAGAGCTCCCATGCAGTGTATGATCATTCTCCCTTTGGAAAAAAAGGGGGTAATACAATTTTAAAGAGGCAAAACAGATGGAAACAAACAGAAAACTGTCTGCAAAACCATTTCCAAATCTATTTATTACTCAATCAAGGAAAACTAAGCATGCCCAATTACAGCGAATATGTTAAACTAACCTGGCAAATTACCAGTCACCGATGAATTCATTTAAGCAAGCAATAAGGCCAATGGCTAGAGGAAATGGCAAAACAAAATAAAGCCATTCAAAAGCTGATATTCCATAGTTAATTCAATTTTCAGTGCTCCCCTCAAAATTGATCAAAGGATTGTACAATACAAAGGAGACCACACTCTTTCTCACTGAGGCAACCCAGCTTCAATCTCATCCCACTTATCCCCACTCTCAGCAAACTTCTCCTTAATCTGCTTAATAACCTCTTTCGCCTCATCCACCTTCAACGCACCAGCGAGCCCATTCACGAGACTCTTCATGGTAGTAAAATTCGGCACCCAACCTTTCCCCATACACTCCTTAGCAACCTCCAACGCGGCCTCAAACTCACCGCCGCAACACAGAAAATGCACGAGCGTAAAATAACACTCCCCATCAGGCAAGTACCCTCTCCTCTTCATGTCCTTGAACAACCTCTTGGCCTCCTCAAGGTCCCCCTCTTTACAAAACCCATGGATCAAACAAGCGTAGCTAACTGAATTCGGCTTCCTCCCATCACAAACCATCCCCTCGAGCAACGCCTTCGCCTCCGAAGACCTCTTCAGCTTACACAAACTCTGAATCCTAACATTGTAAGTACTAATAGAAGGAAAAACACTATACTTCTCCATTAATTTCAACACCTTCCCCACATCATCAAACTTCTTCTCGCGGTAAAAGCCGGAGAGTGAGTTATTCAGAGTGGTGACATTAGGTGCAATGTTATTCTTATCCATCTCAGCGAGAACGGAATAAACGGAGCTAGTTGAACCGGATTCGGCAAAGGCCTTGATTACGGTGTTGTATGTGTCTAGGTTTGGTTGAATTGAATAAGTTTTGGGGAATTCGAGGTAGATTCGAGTGAGCTCTTTGTAGTTCTTGGCGAGGAGGGCGGCGAAGAGGAGGGAATTTAGGGTTTTGACGGAGCGAGGGGAGGGGAGGTCTTCGGTGAAGGTGCGGATGGCGTGATCGAGCATGTTGGCCTGGCCGTAGAGGACGATGGCGTGGGAGAGGAATTTTTCGTTGCGGAGGTCGGGGCGGGTTTTCAGATCGTCGAGGAAGGTGCGGATGCCGGCAAAGTGGTGGGCGGCGGCGAGCTTGGAGACTGCAAGGGAGAAGGCGCGGCGGTCGATGTGGGAGTCAGGGGTGAGGGCGGCGGCGCGGCAGATGTCGAGGATGCGCTCCGGGTTGGTCTCCGATTTGAGAAGGTGGAGGGCGCTGCGGGTTTTTTGTTTTGAGGTTAGGGGGGTGGATGAGTTCGAGGAGAGGATGGAGGTGGTGGAGTAGTGGCGGAGGCGAGAGAGTATTGACATGGCTAGGGTCAGGCTTTTTCAGCGGAGGAGAAGTGGACGGTGACTAGCGAGTGAGGTTTAGAAGAAAAGTAGAAGCAGAACTGCAGAAGGGGTTTAGGGTGTGAAGACTGAAGTGTGAACAGCGATCGCTACAAACGCTGCATTTTTACTGTTTCGGAAACAGAAGAAAAAAATACTTGTCCCTAAATCAAAAAACTTGAACCTGACGTGAATCGAACACGCAACCTTCTGATCTGGAGTCAGACGCGCTACCATTGCGCCACAGATCCAATTATTGATATGACCGTCTACTCTTTTTAAATCTTGTTACGCCACAATACATGTTATTTAAATTAATTTAGAAAAATATATAAATTTTATTTAATAGTTAAAAACCAATTTATCAAACTCTAAACTAAATAAAAAATTAGTTTTTTTTTTTTAAGTTGAGGAGTCTAGTTTAATTTATTAAACTCTATCTAATACGTAAGTTATTGTAAATTTTTACTACTTATTGTTGATTGCTACAAATCAAAAAATTAAATAAACATTTAATCACATTTGATTCTTTTGAAAATAGGGAGAACATTTAAAAATAAAATACAAAGTTATAATTTTTACTGTTAGTATTATAATAATTATATATATATGAGCGTGAAATTTATTGACGTATATAATTAATTTTTTTAGTATGGATATATTAATAAATTATAATTAGATATTTTCTTAAAATACGGTTAATAATACTTATACTAAAAAAATAACAAAATACATATTAACAAATTCATATATATCCTAAAATTGATCGATTTAAAATTATGAGAACTAAACTAAAAATATAATATCAAAAACATATTTTATCCTAAAATTCAATCAACAAGCAACTTATTAGAGTTCGTTTGCAGGCCATATGAGAGAGTTAATAAAATGCAAATGATTTGAATATCTTCAAGACTTTTGATAAATATTCTCTAACACAGTTCTCAATATAATTTTTACACTTTCATTATATTAATCAAGTTTTTTTTTTTTCATTTTACTTCCCTTATTATTATTTCTTTAATCATCTTCAATTTTTATTAGGAATAAATTATTAAAAAAAATCAATGACTGAACAATCAAGGAGTTTATCGACAGAAAAGATCAAGAGAATGTCTCTGTAAACTCTAGTCATAAACATAATAAGTAGGCACAGGAGAACATCTTTTAAACAGAAGAACAAAATAAAATGAAAAAAAAAATATTTAATTGCATTTTAGTCTTTTTAATATTTCAAAAATATTTTCAAGTTAACAAAGTCTCGATTTTAAAATTAAGCAAATTTAATGTCTGTAACAATTTTCGTCTGTTTAGTTACAACTCAAATTCTTCATTTGAATTATTTAAAAAATAAATCTTCTTCAACTCACAACCCAAAACATCATTTTTTTGCAAAAAATTCTCAAACTTTATCTTCCAATCCTTATTTCACATCTTGCAAAATAATTCAAAATTTATCAAATTTCCATTAATTTTTTTGCTTCTAAACTTCTAGAATTATTTTAGATCTCAAAATCATCATAAAATCTCAAATATTTGGATTAAAAAAAAGAGAGAATTACAGAGTTTTAAATAGAAAAACCAAATTTGCCGACTTAATTAGCTTAAAAAAACTTTGTGGACTACAAGAGGATATAAATATCTACAAGGTGGTGTATGACTACATGAGAAAAGAGGATCTCATTCAGTTAAAACTCTGAACATTCGAAATACTTGCCCCTTAAATCCTCCTAATAATTAACAAATGCACGCGAAAAAAGATGTTTAAAATCTATATATTACACAGACAACCGCTTTGCTGTTCTGTTGCTAATCCTCTAACCAATTTGATGGCCATTCATTCAATCTTGGTGAAGTTCTTCAGCAGGTGGGGGAGCAAATCTGACATTAGCAGGCCGTGCCACAACAACTGGGTCATCTGCAAATAGTGCTTTGATGAATGATGGTGTTTTTAGTGGCCTACGACCCGTCATCCGAGGATAAACATCTTCAAGAAAATAATATGCATGACCAGCAATCATTCCCTGAAAAATGTGGTCAAGATTCACATTAGCTAAGCTGTTGTTTACTAAATGTATAGATAGTAATCAGGTGTGAATGTTAATTAACAAAGGCATTACCAGTAGATCCACCCAAGCACTAGCACCGACGAGTACAGAGAACCCCAAGAGAACCTACAAGCAAAAACTTGAAGGTTAGGTTGCCTTGATGATAAGTATGAACTTAAGCAACAGACAAAATCAAAGATCAATTAAGTATAAACCCAATTAGATGTTATCCTATCCTATAGAGCTTACGCACCCATGGAAGGTAGGCAGCAGTGAAAGTAAAGAGACCCAGGAAGCTCATGTGAATGAAGGGATTTTGTTTGCTCCACACGTAAACCTGAAAAAAGAAAAATGAAGCTTTAATATTCGTGAATTATTGGGAAAAATCTAAATCTCACATCAACTAAAGATAAGGCCAAGATAAAATATAAGTGGGGGATAACTCTCACTCCATGAACTAATATATGGGGTTGAGTTAAGTCCAAATACATCATAAGATGGTATCAGAATCTATCCTAGATCCATTAAACGAGTCATCCACCGTGTCATCCACACATCAAGTCCAAAAGTGTAGGACTTGAGGGGGTGTATTATGAAAAATCCAAGACACATATCGGATAGAGATAAGTCCAAGATAAAATATATAAGTGGGAGGCAATTCTCATCTCATGAGCTAGCTTTTGGAGTTCTCATGAGTTGACTTTTGGAGTTATGTTAGGCCTGACGATGAATGAAAAATAAAAATATATAAAAATGTGACTTACCATCATAAATGTCAATGAGTTGCTAAGGAATATTATTTTTGCAAACGACTCTGATATATAAGGTATCATGCCCCCAAGAAGAACAATTCCAGTCAATACAGTGGCACCAAATAAGAGCATGTAAAAGAAATCAGCAGTCCTCCCCCTGAACGAGTTCTCCTCAAGAAGCTTGCAGTAACGGGCAAGAAAAAACATATGAAACAGGAAATCCAAGTCTGCCCATTCAATAAGAAAATACCATGTCAAATATAGAAGATGCACAATTTTGTAATTAAACATCAAACGATGATGAAACAAAGAGTAAAGAGAATATGGAAGGTGTGATTGTAATTCACGAAAATCATAGGAGAATGTCAAGAACTAAAGAGACTAAATGGCCATAATAATAAATAAATCATATCAGGATGCGCTGAAGGTTTGAATACAGATATGCATCTGATAATCTAGTCCACAGATATGAGAGCCACAAAAGAAAATAAGGGGTGTACGGGATGAAGCAACCACTTTATACAATAGACAGCCATTTGAATCAAGAGATTAGTAACTGATTAACTAATACACATCAAACCATCACTGCAAGCTTCAGTCTCCCTCTTATTTTACTTCTAAGAGGATAGGTTGCAATCTGGATTGCATACCACTGCAAAAGCACCTCAGAAATGCATGATCTAATTTCCAATACATAAGGGGGTTAGGCAAAGTTGGTAACCACAGTTTCATTGCTTCTGATAAGCCCACAAACTGACAAAAGCTCATATCTTTAATCAAATTTTAGTTCTGGGAACTATAATGTCCGTAGTCATATCTCTTATGATTATGTCAGGGCAATCGGATTGACCCCTTTTCCCAAATGTAGGTATACTACCCACTAATAGCAATAGCCTTTCTTCACTAGTGCTCCTCTGAAAACAGTTACAATTTATTTAATGCAATTGCTCTCGTAATGTGATTTACTGATTTTCATCATGTAAGGATTAAATTCATGATGCTTAAAAATGTCCACACTCCCCATTTACAAACGATCAATATTCATTATCACATACATATGTAAGTGTAACTGCCCAAGTGCGGGGGACTTTAGTATATGATTTACCTAAACTAAGAATAAAATGAGTTCCTCACAGGTGGCATCAGCAAAAGTAGTCCCCAAACATGTGAGCATAAAAAAAATCGAGACTTTTTCTACATTAAAACTGAAATTGAAATACCCAAGTATCTGATGAATAATAATTCATTAAATGGTGAACGGCAGAAATTTTACCCATTTTACGAAAGTACAAGAAATTAGTAACCAGACGCCAAAACTGATATTGCTTCACCACCAATCTAGGGTTCAAGTACAAATGATACGGAGAAATTATCTGCAACACCACAAAAAAGAGCATCAATAAACAAAGAAACCGTCACCTACTGTTCAAAAATCAGCGCGATCAAAACGAAATTAATCCTTCAAAATACAAAATTTCAAAGGAAAAAAAAAAAAACAATAAAACATGACAACTTTTCAACAGACCAAGCTAACATAAACACGATCCCACCACAGCTTCATAATAAACTCCTTAAAGTTAACGATAAATACCAACACAACCGCATTCACGATTTTATTTCAAATCGAGATGTTAAAAAAGAACAACAACAATTCTAAAATGAATAAACCCAAATCAGACGCACCAAATTCATAAAATAATAAAATTGGAAACCCTAAAAGTGAGAGTGCGAAGAAAGGGGACTACATCAAGGGAGCATCCGATGGTGGTGACAACAGCAGCGGTGAGATAGGAGCGCGTGATGACAGGCATCTGCTTATACCATTCTTCAACCGCTTGAGCCATTGTTGCGTTCCCTAATTTCTGTTATTGAGAAAAGGGTAAAGGGTTCAAAGGATTTTTTAGATGCGCTTGGGAAAACGAGAAACTGAGAAGCGGTGTGAGAATGCTTGATGTGACGGAAGCAGATGAAGATAACTCATGAAGGAAGAAGCTATGCAAAGAGGAGGAAGAAGAAGGGCACAAGAAGATCAGAACACGACGAATGACAAAGGCAACACGAATCACGAAGCGCGTGGTTGTTACGAACCAATCGCGTTCTTCTTGCTTTGTTTGCCCTGTTTTTGGTCACACAATGGATTAATTTTAGGGAGAAAAAAACATATAAATAAGTTTTGCATTTAATTTAAGGATAAAAACAGTTTTGCATCTAATTAATTAAAATATACTCTTTTACAATTTCATAATTTTCATTAAAGGCTGAAATATAAGAACAACTTATTTATTATATTCATCCACATAAAAAAAACTATTATAGAAATGAACTAATGTTAAAAAAATTATCATAAATGTGTCATTAAATAAATAAGAAAATTATTTTTTAACTTTTAAAAATTAAAAAACCAATCAGAAACAATAATATGACAAGAGACCATGCTTATATATTAGCTTTCACTTAATTATAAGTTAAAATTATTATAGAAAATGTTATTGATTTTTATAATAGTTATTAAGAATTTAATTAAAATATATTCCTTCTAATCATTTATATAAGAAAAATAACTAATTTATCAAGACAAATGAAGGTAATTAAGCTAATTAATTTTAATTAATCCTCATGTATAGGTTATGACGGCTGACGCAACAAAGCTCATGGTTCAAGATGAATAATGTTATAAATTGAAAATTTTTAAGACATGATAAATTGATATTTTCTCATTTTTGTTAGACTAATTTTTAGAGATTTTTTAGTTATAAGAGATTTTGATTTGAATTCATAGGTATTTAAATCTAAGTTTTCATTTTAATGTAATGGTTGAGTTGATATTAGTAATTTTTATTTTTAATAAGACATTTTCTATATCTATTTTTTTTATCTTAACTTTCTAATTTATCAAGAGAAAAGAATCACAATTAATCTAAAAGTCAACTAAAGAATTAGTAAAATCTCATAAAAAATTATTTCTACCAAAAAAATCAAACTCAAATACTATGTTCCCTATATATATTTATATATCTAGCTTTATATGTTTCTTCATGCGTCAACTCTTCCCACCATTCTTCATCATATTCACTCAGTTACTCTCATTTGAATATTCTCAACTCATGAGACATGTAGTGGTAAAGTAAGAACTCCTGTGTGTACCTTTTTTTATTCTTGGTAACATGCATTTGTTTTTGGTATACTCTCTTATGTTTTAAATTTTAATATCAAATGAATAGTATGACAATCTGTAACTAAATATTCAAAACTAAATTCAAATATGTTCCTAACATGCATTCAATATATCATCTTATAATTTTAACATTAACGGGATTATTTAACTTAGCTTTTTATCTCTTTCAATTAATTAGTTTTAACAGCTTTATTTCTAAATTGGATTTGAATTTTTTTAAAAATAGATTACCAATAATTAAAAATAACAGCATATCACAGCATAAATTATTTATTATAAACATAGAATCTAACTTATGTGTTAAAAAATTGCTATTTATTGTAGGTTTGAATTATCATATAATTTATATATTCAGAAATATGTATTTATTATAAATTATAAATTAAGTTTTTACATTATTAGTGCATATTATTTTTTCTCTAATTAAATGAATGTTTTATTTGTTCAATGCACATGTTGAAATACTAGTAATATGATAAATTTATTTTTGTTTCAAAAAATACTCAAAATTAAATGAATGATGTTTAACAATAACAATAAATAAATTACTTATTGAAATAATTTTACTAAAATGTTATTATTATCCATAAATGTATTATTTGTAACTAATTAGACAAATAGAATTTGTTTGGGGTAAATTTTGAATAAAAGTTTAAATTTTTCTTAGAAAACTAAAAAATTAGTCGACGAAGAATTATTTTCAATGCTAAAATATTAGTCATTTTGAAATAAAGGGAGTATTGATTATATTTAATGGTACTACACGTAATTTAAGAGATAACTTTTTTTATTAATGAGTGTGAATTATATTGTCAATAGACAAATAAATTCACCCACTTGCATGGAGAATAAGTGATAATAATAGTTTTGTTGTGATTTTAACGAGTATCAAACCGCTTAAGTAAAATAATAGTTAGTCGTAAAATATTATCTCCGCAAGCACTTGTGTGATAAATGGGTAATTAATAATATAATTTATATAGAATACGAAAAGTAACCAAAATTAAAGACAAGTACATAAAAATAAAGAGGTAAAGGAAGAAACTTAATTCGAGAATTTTAGCAAACACTTGATATGCATGCAAAATGAGATTTGTATCAAAGGTGAAGATTGTCAGAGTTTGACTTCATTGAGTCAAATCTACCATGCTTTACTCATCATTCATATTCAATTAAAACAATATTATTATCAACCCACAATTTATTGAAGTAGAGAACCTAAATCCCTTAACTAGTATAGTTAATTGACATGCATTAAGAATGAGGGTTCTAACAATGACCAATAACCTCTATCATATCCCTTCACATAAAGTTCATTGGTTATTCACTTCATTTAGCAATTCAATTGAATTTTTCAATCACAAACAAATAAAAAAGAATTATGCACTCAGTGATGAGGTCAATAACAACAAGTATGAAAGAGAAACAATAGTAGTACTTTATTGAATAAAAATTAAGTTACAACGTTTTGTGAACTGATAATTTCTTTGGTGGCCCATATTAGCAAGCAAATCCACGCAAAAATTTGCCTCTATATACACATGAAAAAGGGAAGTATTCCAATCATGCAAACATGCAAATGTAAGCTCCATTGGATGTCTGTAATAAGAGGTTGAAGCATGCGGGGAATTTGAATGACCCTTTAATTATAGAATACTTATTTTATGTGCACTTATGATCTATGACAAATATTAATCATCATTTTTAATGAGATTATTTTGTTAGTATCACAAGAAAAAAAATTCAGAAAACCTATCTCATTATGTAAATGATTCACACGTGTTCCTTCAGACTCTGAGGAGGTAAGTTGGTAGTAACATTAAATGATGATATATACTAATACAAGTACTACTCCATATATCAATTAACACCTTATTAAAAATATAATAGCATTCAGTTTCTACCTTGTCTACTTCCATAAAAGTTAGGTAAAGTATGAACGTATGGCAAAATTGATATAAAAGTTAGCTAAATATCTGCGAGTTGAAATCTTGGATGTCACTTTTGAAGATATAATTGAAAACAATGAGATCACAATTCATAATAATTTTGCACACAAGAATCACTAAGATAAGAAGAACATGGCCCAAATCACCCAAAGACACCATAACCAATGTTTCATAAATTAATTCCCTTAGAATCTAGAAGAATCAATCACAATCAGTAAATGGTAGTTCCTACCTAAAACAAGGACCATTCATTAGTTCATTCAAGCAGCTCTTGCAAGAACTTCCAAATTTTCAGGCACATCAGCAGGGTCAATGTAGAAACCTCTCCTAAGTGATCTTGGAACGGTAATAGTTAAAACTCCATCTTCATACCCTGCAGAGATGCCATCAAGATCAACCCTCCCTGGCAGCCTAAACTTCTTCTCAAACTTCCTCGTAGGTTCTGTGGATTCATCCACTGCTTGAGTTTTGATTATGAGGTACCTTGAGTCCTCAACCTCCACCCTCAGCTCCTCTTTCCTCACACCTACCACAAGCAATCACCAATGAAATAAATAAAGACACCAAGTTCAAAAGACCCTAATAAAAATTATGATGAAAATCAAAAAGAGATTAATTTTTATACACTATAGAGTAAAATAATATCAATCAATCACAAATAATCGATGATAAGATTTTTAAAATAATTATTATAAAAATCAACATATGAATAGTGGATAGACTGTTTAGTCAAACTGAAAACAAAGAAAACAAAAGACTCTATTATTATTTTCCAACATGGCTAATTAAGGTGCTTACCAGGGATGTCAGCTGAGAATATGTGAGAGTCAGGGGTTTCTGTCCAGTGAACATAGTTTTCAGGGATGAAATTGTAGGGAAAGAGAAGGTGAGAAGGGATGCGGTACTGCCAGGGAAGGGAGTGTGGGAACTCCATTGTTTGGTGGTTATGTGAGGGAATTTGGAGTTTCCTTGTTGAGTTGGTTTCTATATATGGTGTTAGTGGAAAAGGATATATAGGTAAGTTGGTTTTTTTTTTTTTTAATAGACAAGTGGGCAAGTTGGGGTGATGAACTCATCAGAGTCTTCTGATCACTGCTTTTCTTTTTTGGTTGGTAAAGTGTTGGATACTTGGACCTCATTGTTTTCTCTCTTCTCCCATCGGAAGCTCAACTTTTAATCACCTCTAATAAAAGTATAAAACTCCCTTCTTTACTGAGTTTATAAGGAGAAAAGGGGGAAAATAAGAGTAATGTACTACTCATATATCCTTATAAATATTAATAGATAAAAAGGGAAGGGAGGTAAAGAAAATAAAATCTCAATATAGTTAACACAATATAAATAATATAATTATTCTTTATTTTCTCCAAATATGAAATATTAGCAGGGAAAAAATGAAAGAGATTTAAATTTCGCCTATCTTTTACCTCCCTTTCGAACTAAATAACTGAATATTATAAAAATATTATATTTATTTTATTTTAATTCATTTGTCCCCAACCGGGTGTAAAAAATGTCTTTTTAATGTTAAAATGATAATATATATCATTATGTAGTGCTAATAAAATTGATACAATCACTTTAAGTAAGTCCTTGAGTATATTGATTAGAGTTTTATTTTTATTTATATGCATGAAAAATGTTTGTAAAAATATATAATATTTAATATTTTCAATATATTATTATATTTTTTAAAATATTTTTTATTTATTAAATTTCTAATCAGTAGTTTTTGAGACACTAGTTAACAACATCCATGGATAAATTGTATATATGAGGAAGCATGTGGGTCATTCATTGATTGGAAATATCAAGGCTTCATCTTTTAATTCACTCTGGAGTCTGAACTATAGAATGGATTTGAATTCTCAGTAATCTATATAAAACAAAAATATATTTATTTTTAATTCAAATTAAAATAATTCATAAATTTAATCCATGTCGAACTAATTAGAAATATTCTCTTACTTTTCCATTTTAAAAAAGTTAAATCTAAATAAAAAAACGTGACATCAATAGGAAATAAATATTTTCTTAGAATTCTACTTTTTTCCGTTATTATTTTCTAAAAAATTCAAATGTCTAAGGCAGATGCAAAACAAACCATTTTGATGTTTTTTTTTGAGATTTTAGTGATCTCTAGAAATTACTTTCTGTACTATGTACCCTTTGTCTTTAAAAAGCCATGGCATAAACACAAAACAGCTCCAATGATGGAAACAAGCCGTAAGTTGCTCTACATTTTCAGTTCTATTACAAAAAGGCATTCATCAAAGAAACTTTTCTCACGATCCCCAATTTCAAATCAACGACAAAACGGCCATTTGAGTTGGTAATTGCAAATATGGATACCTAGTTATATATCTATGGGTAAAACTATAGTTGAGAACAGCAGTCATATATACTTGATGCAATGTAAGCATGAACTTCATTGGATAACTTTTAACATTGCTTTATTTCTTTCCAAAACAATTGGGCCACTACGAGTTGAGCACAATGGTATTGATTTACCAAAACAACTGACATTTGATTTCAACTTATATAGGCAAGGTTTTGAGGATTCTTGTTGAAGATAGAAATTTAATATTTGAATTATTGTTGTAAATCAGAATAATAAGTTGTTTTTTTATTGTTAAGATTTATAGGAGCTTTAGATAAATTAGTAGTTATTTAGTTTGTTCAGATTGTTAGCTAGTTATTAGAGATAGTTTGTTATTATTTTCTTGTATATATAGACCTCAATTAAAGAGGTAAAGAAAAAAT
>PYAF01003359.1:1037340-1057205 GCA_007407185.1 Glycine tomentella | reverse complement strand
GAGAAAAGAAAATCTACCACGGGCTATGTGTTTACAGTTGCAGGAGGAGCTGTTAGTTGGATTTCCAAACTACAGTCAGTCGTGGCACTTTCTACGACAGAAGCTGAGTATATGGCAATGACTCAAGCTTGTAAAGAAGCAATCTGGTTAAGAAGGATCATGGAGGAGCTCGGACACAAACAAGAAAACATTATCTTGTATTGTGACAGTCAGAGTGCCTTGCACATTGCAAGGAATCCAGCCTTTCATTTCAGGACAAAGCACATAGGAGTTCAATATCATTTTGTTCGTGAAGTGGTAGAAGATGGAAGCGTGGATGTGCAAAAGATTCATACAAAGGAGAATATAGCAGATGTGCTGACAAAGTCAATCAACACTGACAAGTTCATTTGGTGCAGATCTTCATATGGCCTGGCAGAAAAGTAGACAACATGGACATGACAAGATAGAAAGAACTGTGTGGAGATTGATTGATTCTCAATCATATCTCCAAGTGGGAGATTGTTGGTTCAGGAGTCCCACATCAGTGGGTTTCTCCAAGGAACCAAGGGTGGGGGGTTATAAAAGCATACTCCCTCCACCCTTTCTTAATACACCAAAAATCTTCTTCTCTTCTTTTATAATATTATTTGTTATAATATTATTCTTGAGTATAATTTTGTGAGGATTATTCCTAGTTCAAGAGAGAGATAAAATTGTTCTCTCCTTGTGATAAAGGGAGGTTGTAGTGTTGGAGTTCCCATAGTAAAAAATTTTCTACTCTTGTCCGTGAGTTTTTTACCTCAGGGTTTTCCCACGTAAAATATTTGTGTCCATTTATCGCTTTCAATTTCCTTTATCTGTTGTTATTGTTCTGTCCGATGGAACCCCGCTTATTAACAGGAGACCAAAAAGGCAGTGTGAATAGCAACTGCACTTTCTCCTCCACATACCCTTCTGGTGGTTACCTAATGATTCAAGCCACTTACAAGGCTGGTCAGCAGAACATGGGAACATGAAAATCATTATAGCCAGCTCTTCTTCCCTCTCCTTCATGGCCTTGTAAAGTCCACACATGCTTTTATGTGTGTCGTTCCAGTGTTGCTTCTGGCAGATTGAACTGCAATAAACAACTGCTCTACACCGGCCACAACAAAGAGACTGTTCTTCATTCACTTCTTTCTCACACATTGCTCATTGTCTCAAGCCAGTACTTGAGTATGCTTTTGTGTCATTGAATATGTCCTCCCTAGGTGGTTCTACAAACTTGGTGGGGGTCGAGCCAGCACTCGCACTATTAGATTTTTCATCATATGCCTGACCCTTGGCTGCTTCTGGAGACCACTGAACATCAACAGTCACTATAAAAGGTTCAAATTTTTTCTCCAATTATCTTAGACAACTCTCATTTGATGATTTTCTGTATATTTAATTTTTTTAACTACTTATCTACTTTAATCTATCATTTTATTTTTATTTTAAAACTAAAATATAATTTTGGTTTTTCTATTTTTTAGTAATATGTAAATTTATTTTTTTTATTTTAAAGTTGAGACGTCCTCCAATTTTATAAATGAATTAATTTTAGTTCTTCAATTCAAATTAAAAGGTTGACCGTTAAGAATTAACGTTGATTCTTATTACTTGGAAAGCAAATTACTCTTCAATCCTTTTTCGCTAATCTTCTTCACACGAAAGCCATCTCAAACCCCAACTATAGCTGAACCAATCTGGCAAAGTCATTGCCATCATTGTTGTCGTCTCCATGTTTTTTCTCCATGCTCAAACTACCTTCTTCCATAAAAATGCTGTGTGGACTCTCGACTGATCCACAATCATCAACTTCCTCCTCCTCCTTCATTGTTGAATACGAGCACTCTCCAACAATCAACAATCATCATTTCATAACCTCAATTTCAAACCTTGGAGGCTCTGAGTTCAACTCTGCAAGCCCAAAATCGTCAATTCTCTGCAAGAAATTGCAATTGAGATATTAGGGGTTTTATTTTTTGATGGGTTGAACATCAAAATCAAATTTGGATTTTATTTGCATGGTTTTATGTAGTTTGAGGTGTAGACGTGTGGTTTTAATTGGGCTTACATTATGCACGTTGTTGGGGAGAGAGGGTCTTTTCTTTAAAAACAAACTTTTTGACATTTGATGCCCCTTCCATATGTAATCTTTTATGTGACTCCTTTCAAAATCTTGTGTAGTAGTTATAATTAATATTATTAAAATCGGTTACTCAGGTAATTAGTGATCTAATCGATGGGTTAGTAATTGAACTGGTTTGACCCGATATATATTAAAATTTTTAAATTATAGATGTATCTATTATATATAAGTATATAACCAACATTATTTAATTAAGAAAAGTTCATTCATACTCCAAAATCCAAAATAACTATTGATAATAATCCAACTTTTTTAAAAAAATTCAAAAAAATCCCAAAAAAGAAAAAAAAAAGAATCTGACTGGTCTGACTACCGGCCGATTTTGGCCGATTTTGATCGGGTCAACTGCATAACCGGTCTAATAATAGAATCGGATCGGTTATGCTATCGGTTCTCGGTCCAATCCGTCCAACCGACCAATCCAATCTGATTTTAATAACTATGGTTACAATTGTAATCATAGACTTGGTATGAGAAAAATATCGGTGTGTTCGCTTGTTAAAGCATCCAAATAGGATAAACGGTAATGTTAAGGATACTTCAATAGTGTTACAAATTATCAACTCGTGAAAATTATGCATTTGTAATGGAAAAGGGTGCCAATAAGAATGTGAATAAGAGTGTTGGAGTATAAGTGTGAGGTGAAATCCCACATTTTATATAAATAAGAAGATTGAACACCATATAAATGAATATAAAATCCATACACTTGAACCTTAATGTTTGAATTAAAGTGTAATGTCAAATTCACTTATGTGATTATTTGCGACCCATTAATACTTTTTAGAAAGTCAAAGAGATAAAAGTGTAAACAATATTAATAAAAAAATATTAAAGAGTAATTTTTCTCATATAACCATAATCAACATTAACTCTTAAGCCATCAAGATTTTTAATTTATATCCAATCACTAATTTTTTTTAAACTGAAAAAACAAATAACTCAATTTTAAAATAAAAAAATCAAAACTATGAATTACATAAAATAAGATATCAAAATTACGTTTTAACGTTATTTTTAAATTAAATTTTGAGACTCTAATCCCTCAAATATTTTTGACAGCAATCAAATCAATTAATTATTCAAAAAAAAAAAAAAATCAAACTCGGAATACGTCTGGTTGAGGAAGAGGACGTCAATCTCAGACTAGGGTCGTTTTGCACCACTAGCGAATCAGAATCTCCCACCTAATCACCAAACGATAAAAATCCAATCAATCTTTTAATTAATCATTAACAAAAAAAAAATATTTTTTTTAGTGCCCATCACTCACCAGTCACCACGTACTATACCTTGTTAGGGTTAGGACTAGGGTTAGGGTTGGACTCTTCCTTTAAAGGGGCATCCAGACCTACTTTCTTTTTCTCTGTCATTCCTTGCCCTCTCTTATTCTCTCTATAGAATTCTCAGATTTGCGGGGAGAGATGATGCAGCAGCCAGGACCCGGCATGGCACCTCCCACCATGGGCCAGCAGCCGCCGCAACAGTACCAGCAGCAGCCTCCGCCGCAGCAGCAACAACCCTACGTCATGATGCCGCCGCAGCATCAGGCGCCACAACCCATGTGGGCCCCATCCGCCCAGCCTCCGCCGCAGCAGCAGCAGCAGCCTGCTATCGCCGAAGAGGTCCGAACCCTCTGGATCGGGGATCTGCAGTACTGGATGGACGAGAACTATCTGTACACCTGCTTTGCTCATACCGGCGAGGTATAACAATAATAATAATTAATAACCCTTCTGTTTCCTTTTTTGATGCTGATTTTGTTTTGATTTTAGGCTCTTGTTTTTTTACAGAATTGAATAGACCTTTTGTTTTCTACGTGATTTTTTTTTTTCACTTTTAGGCTTTTTGAAATGTTTGTGCTTTTAGTTTGAATAGGGATTTCTCCTGTGTTAGTCGTGGTTTGAATTTGGTATTGATTTAGGCGTGCGGGTGTTCTGTTGTCGTGATACTGAAGTGTAGGTTTTTGGTGGATTGAAGGTTGAATTTTTGTATTGATTTTGTGTTAGCTGTTTTTGGCTATAAGTGATTAGGGTTTTCTCCAGCATGAATTTAGGTCCTTTCTAGATTTTGTATTAAATACCTGTACTTGTTGATTTATGCTTTTAGGCGTAAGACTGTTCTGTTATGATACTAAAGTGTGGATTTTGTAGCATTTTAGGTCGGATTTTGTATTCATTCAGTGTTATTTGTGCTCGACTGAGTTGAATTTGGTGGTTTGTCCTTTGTAGTTTTGCATTGAGTTAGACGTTCTGTTGTGATATTAAATGTGTTCGACAAAGTTGAATATGGTTTTCGGTATGTCTGTTTTAGGTTTTTTAAACACTTGTACTTGTTAGTTTGAATTTTGTATTTAGTTAGACGCATGAATGCTCTGCTGGGATAATAAATGTGTTCGACAAAGGTGAATAAGGTTTTCTGTTTGTCTGTTCTAGGTTTTCTAAACACATACTTGTTAGTTTGAATTTTGTATTGAGTTAGACGCACAGATGTTCTGTTGTGATACTAAACTGTGAGTCTGTTTGATTGTAGGTTACATCAGTTAAAGTGATTCGAAACAAGCAAACTAGTCAATCTGAAGGTTATGGGTTTATTGAGTTTAATAGTCGTGCTGGAGCTGAGAGAATTCTTCAAACATATAATGGGGCGATTATGCCGAACGGAGGGCAGAGTTTCAGGTTGAATTGGGCAACTTTTAGTGCCGGCGAGAGGTCGCGTAACGATGATTCTCCTGATTACACCATATTTGTTGGTGACTTGGCTGCAGATGTTACTGATTATCTTCTTCAGGAGACATTTAGGGCTCGTTATAACTCGGTGAAGGGTGCAAAAGTTGTCATTGATAGGCTAACTGGCCGTACCAAGGGGTATGGCTTTGTAAGGTTTTCAGAAGAGAGTGAGCAAATGAGGGCTATGACTGAGATGCAAGGGGTTCTTTGCTCAACAAGACCCATGAGGATTGGACCAGCCTCTAATAAAACCCCTGCCACTCAGTCCCAGCCAAAAGGTTTGTCTCTTCTTTATGTTTTTTGTTCTTTTTACTGAAAATATCTCTTTCATATGCCGCATAAGGGAAAATTGATCTGTTTCGTTAGATGAGTGATACTGGTTGAATATAATGCTGTATGTCTCAGAATATCGTTTTTGGTGTATGCTAAGTGTTATTAAGTTATGATTCTTTTCAGTTACACTTGAAGATTTGCAGTCCAAACTCATTTCTTCCTGCAATTTCCTTTAAAAATTTGGGCTAAATAAATTATATATAATAATAAAATCTTATAGAACTCATGTTGTCTCGAAGCAGGGTGTCAAGAGGCTCTGTCATCTCGGAGCCTGGAACTGATTTCAGCTGAAATGGTTACCATTTTAGTGCATGTCCTTGCTTAGGTCAGTTATCTGTTTATGTTTTGCCCGTTATTTTTTGTGGCATTTTCTTTTTCGCCTACAATTTCAAGTTCTTTTCATTCCAGTTGTTGGTTGAGTTTTTACTCAAATTACATTTGCAACTTCTCTTGTGAATTATTTTTTCAGTCCTCCATTCTTAATCTTTGCTCCTTTAAAATTTACTCCTATTGGTTTGTCACAAGAACTACATCTTTGACTTTCTTTGTTAGCGTTCCCTTGTGCCAAAGAAGACCTTATTTATGTTTTAGTAATTTCTTCTGTTCTTCTATCAAATGCCTATTAATTTCAGTTTCCAATCTCTAGTCCACGAGGAAAATGTTTAGTGCCAGTGTTTATTACTTTGATTTTCCAGAAACTACACTTTTGGTGGCTGGTTATGTTTGTGTTGTCGTGTTGTTTCATATTTTCATGATGATTAGGTTCTATTCTCATTCAGTTGTTCCCAATTTCTAAGCTCAATGCCATTCAATTGAAGTCCTAATTTACTTTATATTGCTCATTCGTTTCATTTAGCATGATCTTTAGAACTCGCTGTTGATATCTTTTTTCCTCAAGTACTAGAAAATTTTAGATATAAGATTGCCAATATGATCAAGTTCAAGGCTGTATCTATAGGCTTTGCTTGTGTATGATATATTTTTTTTTCTCATTCTTCTATTCCGTCTTCACTTCTTTCCTTTTTGCTTGCCATTTTAGATTTTAGATATTTTCTGCTTGCCTGGACCAGTAATATTATCTTACTTGTGCTTGTGATTTTAGATTAGATATTTGCTGCTTATCAGTTACCAAGACTATATTTATCTTTAGTTGTAATTGTGCCTCTATTCTGCCACTGTCACTATATAACAATTATCTTGTTGAATTTCTCTAATTTTGCTAAATGCACATTCAAACTTTTCTACTGATTTCATTTATAGTGGTGAATAGTGTTTAACTACTTATCCGAAGGTTTGTTATGCAAGTTGTTATGTATATATGCTCATGTTAACTGATGGATTTATTTATATATTGTTTACTTATAACATTATTTCTATTGTTGCGTATATTTATCTTTTCTTATTTGAAGATCTGTGGTGCCTGGAAAAGTAAGGCACTGGCTAATTTTGTTCTTGAGATTGCACACCAAATATTTTCATTGTATTAATTTCACCTTCATAGAATATTTTGGTTCTTTTATCAATAAGTTTAACCTTTAACTATTACAATATTATTTGGTATGTGTTTCCTCTTTTTTTGTTTTACTTTTTGTTCTTGGTGTTTTTTCCATGAATTGCTTCTATCCGTGTTTTACATAATTTTCATCTTTTCACTTCACTTCTATTTTGAACATGCAGCTTCATATCTGAATTCTCAACCTCAAGGCTCACAGAATGAGAATGATCCAAATAATACGACTGTGCGTACTTCTTTCAATATAAAAACTTCATTCTTTCCAACTTGTTTGTGACTTTGAATCTTAATTGCAGATTTTTGTTGGCAATTTGGATCCTAATGTAACCGATGATCATCTGAGGCAAGTTTTCAGCCAGTGTGGAGAATTAGTTCATGTGAAGATTCCAGCAGGCAAGCGATGTGGGTTTGTCCAATTCGCAGACAGGTAATGTAACCTCTCCTATATCGAACATCCACATTGTATGGTAGCATTAGTCTAGGCAGCTCTCTGACTATGTCTTGATTTTTCATGCATCAGGAGCTGTGCTGAAGAGGCCCTTCGGGTGTTGAATGGGACACTGTTGGGTGGACAAAATGTTCGTCTTTCATGGGGTCGCAGTCCTTCAAACAAACAGGTAGTTATATAGTGTTGCATCTCTGTACTTGGCTTCAATATGTTCCTGATTCTTTTTAATGATTTGAATTTTGAATACTTTGTTTCTCAGGCTCAGGCAGATCCAAACCAGTGGAATGGTGCTGCTAGTGCTGGTTCTGGTGGTGGATATTATGGGTATGCTGCTCAAGGTTATGAAAATTATGGTTATGCTCCTGCTGGACAGGATCCCAACATGTATGGCAGTTATCCGGGATATCCTGGTTACCAACCACCTCAGCAACAGCAGCAAATAGGATATAGTTGAGACGAGTCTTTTCCTTTTCTTCTGTAATCTTTTATGATACTTATCGACTTCCGTATCTCTTCTCTTGTCTCGTGGAAAACCGACTCTGCTACTCTTCCCTTTTCCCTTTGTTTGCTTAATAACATTAAATTTTATCGGAGCCGTCTTTTGTATCCATAAATTGCTTGCTGAATACTTATTTATGAATTGGTATCTTTTATGCATTATGGTTTTACGCTGCTCGTTCTTTCATATTCAGCTGGTGGTAGATTGTCTTTTTGTCAGTATATTTTTGAAGATTAGATTGTGTAGTTTTGAATGCTAAAAAACCTGTTTAATAGTTATTTTGACTTTAGAATCAGTTTCTTTTGATGGATCAGATATCGGTGAGTCTAAAGTAATATCTAGCATTCATGGAATCATGGTTATACGATTTTTGGATATTTCAGACGGGATTGCCATTTTGTTAGGATTGTTTTACATTATATTTTTAGTTGTGTTATTGACATAATAAACATTTATTTTTTCATTGCATTATTATTATTATTATTATTATTATTTTTATTTTTACATTTCATGGGTCTCTTTCCTTTTTCTCTCCTTTTCTCTTGATTGTTAAATAAAATTTTCTATTATTTTAATTAGTTTGATTTTCATTCATTAAAGTAATTTAGATTGAATTGAATTTATAAAGGACTTAACATGCATTGATATTATAATAAATTTTTATACTGTTACTTTGTTTTTTTTGGGATCAAATCTATAGTTATGAAAGTCATGACAAGGATATTATATAATTTTTTATTGGTTGATAAAGCTTTATTATTGAACTCATGTCTTATTTTGTATTAAAGTTAATTTTAGATTAGGCTTAAATATAAATTTGATTTTTCTATTTGCTCACTTTATAATTTTGATCATTGCATTTTAAAATAGAGATTTAATTTATTTATTTTAAAAAATTTGTGATTTTAATTTTCATATTTTAAAATAAACATTTCATTTATCTATTTTAAAAAATTTACAATTTTGATTCTTATATTTTAAAAAGGTTTACAATATTGATTCAATCTTCAATTTTATTTGTTTTTTTTATAATTAATCAAATTACTTTTTATGATATCTTAATTAAATATATATGTTAATTTAGAGTTCAATTGAATAAATAAAAAAATAAATAGAACTTAGATAAAATTGAGAATTTGACTAAAACAGTAAATTTTGTAAATTAAGAGGATTAAATGTCTATTTTGAGATAAGAGACTAAAAATATATTTTTTTTAAAACAAAAATATCAAATTCAAATCTCTATTTTAAAATAGAGAAATTAAAATTACATTAAATAAAATAAGAAGAATAAAATTACATTTAAGTCTTTAAATTATTATGTGATTCTTTTGCATATAATATCAAAAGATTACTATATGTGATAATATTGTTCTATTTATGCTTAATATTATAAAAAAATTAATTTATCAAGATGATGATGGTTATAACCATGATCATGAGATTTTTCACTTTATCAATCTAGATGAGAACGATTAGTTTTGAATATAGGTTCAAAATTATCTCTAACTAGTTCAATTAAAAAATTCATCACAACAACAATATTTACAAAGTTATGAAGTGTTACAACACATGTTCGTACTATACATTATGTCATGAATGAGAAAAAAGAAATCTAACAAATAGCACCAAAAAAAAAAATGAGAGTCTAAGAAAATGTTAAAAGGATTTAGGTATAATTGTTCGAAACTAGTGATATTTATGCATCTTAGTAGAAAATTATATGACATTCATCAAAACTTATTCCAAAAAATAAATTATCAAGATTTGTATAAAACAGAATCAAAACATAAATCTTAAATTTAAATCCGAAATAAATGATTTGATAAAATTGTAGAAAAATCTAATCCAAACTTAAATTCAAATTAAAATTTGAATTTAACCTCTATATTACGTAATTTCCTCCATGAATCACCACCATATTCCTTGACCCCAAGTTTCTTGAATCATCCTATTAAGTATTTTCATTGCATTTATTCGTGCGAATCCTTAATGCTTCGATTAATGAGAATTTTAGTAGAACCTGAATAACCCTGTCTTCATGTACTCAAGTTGTTCATTCTGGTATCATAAGTTATAAAAAATTGAATTAAATATCTAAATTTTGTTGTATTCCTTCAAAAAATACGGATAGTCTTGATTGAACATTATAAAACATTTACATTATTCAAAAAGTTGATTGAAATGACAAAACTTTTATATGAAAAATAAAAAAAAAATTCTGAAATCTTTATCCGATACACCCATCGTTGAACATTTTTTACTACTGGTCGGGACCTAAGAGTGCGAGAAGGAAAGCCCTGTAGTGGCCGGATGTTACTGAGTGAACTACATCGTCAAGCGGCTTCTTGTAATTGTTCAAATATTCAGCTTTGATATACTGTAAATCAATCTCAGCCCTTGTTACTATCACCCTCATAACTTTCGTGTCATCAGTCCACAATCCTCTCATTGCCTTGCGTAAGACCTGTAAATGCCAAAAGGGTAAAAGTTTAGAAGGACTAAAATTCGACAGAGTCTAAAATTTATTTAACCCAAAAATGTTTTAACAATAAGTCTAACACAATCATGTTATCTTGCACCACTTATCAATTGTTTCTTACAAGAACATTGTAACAAGTATAATGACATTACAAGAACCAATTACATTAAATTGAAGCCAAGGGGAATACCTTTGCGAAATACTTTGCAGGATTCTCAGCACATCGAACTATTGTCAGAAGTGCATGAGCAAAATTTCCTGATGTTTCATTCTTTACTGCCTAATATAAATTCAGCTAGGATAAGCACCAATAAAGGACCTTAAGAGAGACTACATACAAAGGAAATAAAAGTGATAAAGATACCTTTTCCAACGAGCGTCCATACATGGTATGGTAACAAGAACTTATTTCCACCAAATGTGCCGCACTCCGTTCACTGAATATTTTCACAAAAGTCTTCTCATCAGTTCCTAGTCTCTTCTCCCCTGCTTCATAGAGAACCTTCGCATCATTCTTAGCCATCTCTTTATCGACCTTCCAGACGACTTCAGGACGTGGTGTGGTTACATATGCAAGCAAAATCTGATCATGGATTTTACATAAATATATTAGTAACACTTATTGTTTGAAACTCTGAATATGTTGGAAGATGTGATTAGTGTAGAGACTAAAAGGAATGAGGCAAAATTTTTACATCCATCAGAAATCTAACACAACCAACTGAACAAGGTTTCCCTCAAGTGACATATGCATGAAACAGAATAAATGGATGGACCAGGAAGTTTCTTTTTATCAGCAGATGGACTAAAAAGTTAGTCAACATCCAATCCATAGTTGATTTTAGATTGAAATCTTGCAACTGCCAACAGGCATTCAATCTTTTTGTAAGTATCCAAAATCATTTTGTTGGCCTGGTAGCTATATTCTTAACGGAGTAACTAGAGACAGTTGCCTCAAATGATTTGGTAGAAGTCATTCATCAATAAATTTATGAGCAGAATACAGAGACCACAAGCAATAGCTTTATTGGAAACATCCACCTAACATTTCAGAAATATCTTACCTTTTTATAATCCCCGGAGGTGCATTTTGCAATGTCATCCTCAAGATCAATACCAAATTTAAAATGTTACATCTGCCTTAAATCTTGCAGCTGGGATGAAGTTCGTGAACATATTACTTCAGTAGCCGCGCGTCAAGATTTTTGGCCACACATAGAGACTCCCTAAGGATTATTGCATCACGGTCGGCAGGGTTGTGCATCCAGAGCAGAACCCCAGTCTAATTACCGGAAAAATATAAGCCAAACCAGCTATAAACTGTTAGGAAATGGAACATATCCACATGTTAAGTTACATACAATTTGGTTAATAAACAGAAGAACACATTGGCTAGTCTTCATTCGATGAATAAATTACTAATTTGATCGAGTTTTAATAAAAGGTTCAATATAATTTCTTTAGATTATGATTTATAATTGTTTGATCCTTTAAATTTTTTTTACAAAATTTTTTTTTTGGGTTGTTGTCCCAAACCATTCCAGAAAATAAATAATTTTCCCAGATCTATTACTAGTGCCCCCTTGATTAGTTTTCTAGATCCATCACTGTGAATGGGTGTATAATGTAACTCATGAAGTAGAATGGAGTCCATACCAAACAATGTTGATATAAGTGTCAAGTACCTTCAACATGCCGGAAAGCTCAAAAGATAAGCGTTCAACAAGGTCCCTGGAATACTGTGTTTTCTATGCCTCTTGGATATAGGCACGCTGTGTAGCATCTCGATCAGCAAGTAATTTGATGACAGCGCTAGTATCACATCCCAATCCTGTAAAAACCATTGAGTTGGCACAAAAAAATAAATGGTTCAGCAGGGGCCTTCTTTCTTATTAAAGTCTAAGAAGAATATCACTAGACATCCACGACAATTTTCAATATTGCCAAACTTAAATGTGTAAGAAATGGTTTGGGTATGTATGTTTCTATCAATAGGCATGCATAATAAATAATAATAATAATAAAAAATCGTAGAGTAATGATACAATTAATGATAAAATTTATACCATCATGCATTCATGCTGTCTTTTAATGATAAAATAGTCCCATCTGATCCCACAAAACATAGAAATGGTAAAATCAAAGGGCAATGAGGAAAAGACAAATTTGAAGGAAAAGAGAAAGATAGTACCTCTGAAAGCTTCGTAGAGTAGTTCGGCATCGTCTATGGGGGAAGGAGGGGCAACCGGGGTGGCCATCCTAGTATGCTACCCAAAGTCCTTCTTCTCTCTATTACTGTTTACTACTCATCACCTTCCACGGACGTATAAGATGCGAATTAAATCAATTTATAGCCTACGGACGCGGAAGTACCAAAGAGAATATTGAAAAATGATGTAATGGCTAAAACGTATCTATTCCTAGAAATAACCTTTAACTAATTTACACCTTTTAACAAAAGTAATTAATTATATTAAATTTATCAATTATTTTTATTATTTTAAAATTATCTATTTTTTATTTCTTTATTCACTTAATTATTTTTTATTAACATTTAGAAAGTGAATAATTAAATAAGGATATAGAAAAAAATAATTAATGTATCTAAAATTTTTAAAAAATGATATTATAAAAAGGACAAACAAATTTCTATAAGGATGCTATAATTAGAAATGAAGAAAATACATATTAAGAATTTTTTTAAAAAAATTGGCTTAAATAATTTTTTCTTGTAATTTAGTATATTTTTTTAATTTTTAGTTATTGTAATTTTTTTTAGTTGTTATGACACTTTTAGATAATATTTTTTTTCATTGTCAAAAATATTTACTTTCCTTTTTTTTTCACAAATTATATGGAAGGACTATAAATATTTTTTTTATAAGATGAAAAACAAAAAGCGCTAAATCGACAGAATAAAAAAATTATTTAAACCAAAAAATTTGACAACTCCCGCAGGAACGCTGAACGCAACACTTCTCCATTTCTACGTTCTCCCTAACGGGAAAAGGTCTTCTATACTTGATCTCCTTTATACAAAATATAAAAAAAAAAATTAACTTAGATACAATTTTGGTTTTCTATTTTATTTTATTTATAATTTTAATATTTTATTTTAAAATAGAGATATTTATTCTCTTATTTGAAAAAAAAAAATTGTAAGCAAATTGATAATCATGATTTTGAAAAGTACAAGTGTTTTGAAGTTAAGATAAAAGTTAAATATATTTTTTAAAAATATATTTAAAAATAAAAAATTCAAGTTTCATGACTTGTTTTTGGGAAGTGGGAACTGTGAGGATTGGTGACATAAGTAAGTGTTGCAGGTGACGAGGTGAGGGGCACTTGAAATCAAGAGAGCGAAAGCTGTGACATCTCTACGGAAGCTGATATTCATTCCAACCCTCTACATAGTAATTAAATTTGAATTCATGGATACTCACTTTGCCGTAACTTGTCTTATACTAGTCAAATTCGCTGACCGATATTGGGTTTGAATTTGAATTTTTCTTGTTTTGTAGAAGTGGGGTAATATTTTTTTTACGCTATTTTTATAATTATTAAATATATCAATATTTTATTATAAAAATTTAATTTAATAATTAAATAATGAAAATTGAAATTATATAATTAAATTATAAATAATTTAGATCTTGATTTATTTTTGTTTAATAGTTCTTAAATTTCTTATTTTGTGATTCATGTTGTTTCTTAATTTTACATAATTCGAAAAAATTATATATAAGTAAATTAATTTTGTTTTAAGAAAAGTAGAAGGTTTCTCAACCTCAACATTAGATTATTTTTTATTTTTTATGTCTAGTTCCATCTTTTGTAAAATGAATCAATTCTTCACATATGAAGGAGGTGTTTTTTTTTATTTTCTTCCTCCATCTAACAAAGTTCTTTATACACCCAACAATAAAACGGAAAACTAAAAATACCCTTCCATAAGGTGTATATGGATTGACAATTCATAATATTTATACGGAATGATATTTTCAAATTTTCGTTTTATTGTTGGATGTATGAAGAACTTTGTTGGGTTTAGGAAGAAAATCTCACTTTTTTTTTGGGTGATATCCATGGGTAGGAAGCTCATGACTATTTAAGTATTGATATCCATTTGAAAGAGTGAGTTCTCCAAAGTCTAAATAGATGTTTTTTTTTTTTTAATATGCATATACTGGCGATTGAATTTTTGATTATATGCTTAAAAACTAAGATTCTTTATTATTCATGTCACATCATATTAGTGACTGTGAGATGTTTAATATAATATTTGAGATATGATTGTTTCTTAGCAAGGGTGCAGGTGAAGAAAAAATATTGTTTTGTAAAACATAAAAAAATATATTTTATTGTTTTATTTTTTACAAGAGATTTAGCTTTATAAGTATGTAAATATGATAATAATTCATTAAGTGCTTAAGAGTACAGCAAGTCAGCCACGCACAAGTGTGAAATCTTTCTATTCATAACAATCAAGGATTTATTGTTGTTTCTCCCTCATAAAATGTATACGGATGTCTCAGGTTAAGATGTACAAACTGTAAAATTTAGGGAGAGTTTTGCCTATGCATAACAGAGAATATTATTCAAAAGAAACTTATCAAACAGTACCATCCATACACAATTATAGGACTAATACTTTCAAAAAAAACATCAAGATACATAAGAGACTTTAGAATCCGAATGTCTAAGTAACTACCATAACCATTATCAGTTCATTCTCAGACCGAGATTTTTCCAATTATACCAGACTTCCTTCTTCATCTTTTCCACCTGCATTAATTATTCAAGAAGCATCTGATCCTATCGAGTTTTCCGATTCCAATGAAGTAACCAAAACTTGAGCAGTTTGATTGGAATCCATATTAACAGCACCAAACGAGCTACAGCTCTGGGGTTCACTCATCACCTGGACTCGGAAGGAACAGGCTCTCTGTCATACAGTGTTGAATGGTGGCTGAGTCCCGGTGCATGGTTTGATCCCACATCAGGAATGTTAGCAATATCAGTACTTGGTCTTCCGTTTGAGTTTGTGGTGTCAACGTTGGTTATAGTCTCAGTGATAAGCTTGGTTTTAGTATCTTCTTGTGTATCTGTTTCTGGAAAGCCCTGCTTCTGTATAAAATCGTCAACTTCAGATGGCACGGATTCATGCTCAGCAGATACAGGGATTTGGTTGATTTCAATAACTGAGCGCTTTGGTTCATCAGGAACCAACTCATTCAGCACATAAACAGAAGGCATAGACTGTTGTTCAGTTGGGAGCTCCTTCTCAGTGTTTTCAACTGTTGGAACTGAGTTGATGGGTTCAGAAGTTATCTGAGAGTCTTTTGTTGCTCCTCCATCAGCACTGGATTCCTTCGCCTGTCTGGAAGCATCGACTTCATGCAAATTTTCCTCTTGTTTGATAGTTTTGTCACCCTCAAACCCGGACATGATAAGAGGCAGGCTGACTTTCAGGTCCAGGCTTTGACACTCCCTTTGGCATAATTCCTCCAGTGGAAATAGAAGAGTTCATCTTTAACAAGTCAGACATTGGTGTCACAACAGGGGCAGATTGGTTCTCAATTGAGACTGATGTGCCAGAATGGAGCTCAGTTGGGAGAACTGAGTCTACAGACATGGGCACTTGCAGTTCGGCCTCAAAAGGTTGTTTGTTACACTGTCCTGACGAAGGAACAGAACTATGTATCCAAGTCTCTGGGATAAGAAATGTCAATTCTATCATTTTTGGTGTGTCTTTAATTGCTCCTCCATCAGCAATGGATTCCTTTGCCTGTCTGGAAGCATCAACTTCATGCAATGTATCCTCTTGTTTGATAGTTTTGTTACCCTCAAACTCTGACATGATAGAGGCAGTTTCAGGTCTGGGCTTTGACATTCCCTTTGGCATAATTCCTCCAGTGGAAATAGAAGAGTCAATCTTTGACAAGTCAGACATGGGTGTCACAACAGGGGCAGATTGGTCCCCAAGTGAAGCTGATAAGCTAGAATGAAGCTCAGTTGGGAGAACTGGGTCTACAGACATGGGCACCTGCAGCTTGGCCTCAAAAGATTGCTTGTTAGATTGTCCTGATGAAGGAACAGAACTATGTGTCTGAGTCTCTGGGTTAAGAACTGGAACTGGAATCGGAATGTCTGTCCTTTCTGTCATCCTAACTTGTGGAGCGACATCACTTTCTGCAGTAACTGGAACAACTCGCTCCGGTAGAAAAACACCACCTCTTGAGTAAGTATCAGCTGCTACCTGAACATTAATAAGATATCCAGCATTGAAAGTTCCTTCAATGACACACGCGATCTCCTTCCCCAGCATTCCATCATCACAAACAACAGCTGTACCTACTGTTTGGTTAGAATTTAACTTATTAGAAGAGCCAGGCATTACAGGCATGTTCATCCCCTGAACTCCACTATCTGCTTTGCGTGGTCTGCCTCGTTTCCGTTTCATTGGAATATTTGATGGAGTTGAAGAGCCTAATCCTCCAGTCTGCTCATTCATCTTCTAGAGCGAACAATACTGATCCAGGATTACAGAAAACCTCCCTAAAAATTGTAAAACTACCATTAAGTTTTCCTTTTTTAAAAGAAATCATAGCATATAACTATTTGTTTGAACATAAAAACACATAACATAAATTGCCTACAATGAGCCCTTTCAATAGGCCTCACGGTGGGGAACAGTATTAAGATGATACAACATCAGTTGAGATGGACAATTGGGTAAATGAGGGAGTTATTAGTAGATAAAATCAAAGTGATAAAATCATTGAATTAAGAAGAAAGACTAGCCAATCACTTCCCCTTAGCCTTATAGAAAGAAGAGGAAGGCCAACTGAGTGAGTCTATAATAGGAAGCCTTACCTTGCATTTGGATGATGCTGATTCCGTGACTCAAACCTGTGCGACCTTCCGGTCACATAGCTGACAATTTCAATAGTTGCATCAAGCCTCCCCTTCAAAATAAAATAAAAAAACATTAAAAGGGTGAGTCTGCGTCTCTCTTAAGAGGTCTTCAGTCTGCACCCCTTTTATTGATTGACTATTACAGAGAAGGTTTTAAATTGCGATTGCGATCACAGTTTTGTCATGTTCCATGATATTGTCAGAAATTGCGAATAAACGTGGCAACGATTGCGGTCGACAAAAATTCAGAAACCTTGACATTGTGGCCGAAATCACAGTCGCAGACTTTTTACAAATATTTATGATATTTAACTACATAAACTAAAGTGATCGAAATCATCGAATAGAGAATAAATAAATAAAAAAAGAGAGAAAAGAAAAAACAAAAGCCAAGAAAGGGAATGCTTACAAATGTGCACCTTGTTTCAGTGTGTGTTTAATAACACAGGTTAACTGCAGTGAATACAGTAGCAACTAGAACAAACCACAACCACGACCATAAGAATAATCTCATTCCTAACTCATATTCTACTTTAACAATGCCACAACATCAAAATTAAAAAAATTGAACATTGTTTCACGTAAACATAAAATCATTAAAAAAGGAAAACCACACACTCACAGGTGGAGGGAGAGTTATTTTTTCAGAAGGAACCGAAAATCAGTTGAAGCCGTTAAGTTTGTTATTGATGACAATGGCAATCCCTCCAACGCATCTAATACTAATACGAAGAAGAGACAGCACACGTGGTTTGGTTTTGCAATTTGCATGCTAATTACGAGTTACTGTTACTGATACTTTCCTTTCTTTCTTTTTTTAGGTTTGAATTTTCTTTCTTTCTTTCTCTTATACGTTTACAGTTTCAGAGCTCACTTCTGCAGAGGAAGGAAGTGAGACGGATTCAGAACGGTGAAACCACACATCTGGCGGCTTTGTGGGTTGGGCTATGAACTGACCCAATAAATTTATTTCAAATAGGCACTTGTTGTTAAGTATACCCCCAAGCCTTCTCTTTATTTTTAATTACACAGTATACCCTTTTCCTTTAACCCGATACACCCCTTGGAACCCCTCTTTTTCTCTTTTAGTGTTGAATGAATCTCTCCAATCAACAATCTTATTTCCCTCCCTCAATTGGTATATCCATCTCATCGACATCTTACTAACACAATAGTTCATGTTCACATTCGAAAAATAAATTTAGAAAACAAATAAATTTGTGGTTAGATAAAACTAAACAAAATAATATCAAAAAGGACTTTTTGAAATAATATATACCTATTCTGAAAAGTAATTTTCAAAATTATAACAAAATTCTGAAAATTACTTTCCACAATTGGTATATATTTTTTTCGAGAAAGTCATAATAAAAAATAAAATTCAAATTATTTGAACTTACCTTAACGAGTTGCACCAACCGTTGTCGTGCACAATTATTTGAACGTTGTAGGCCTGGAGTTGAGAGGCATGCTGGAGACTTGGAGTTAAGAGGCTGAAAACATATATTCAAATTCACCGATAAACAAACCCACAATCAAAAATTTTGCTTGTAATTATATTGTATTTTTTTGTTATCTTATTTTTAATGTGTAAATAAAATGAAGTTTGACTTATAGAATATAATTGAAGTTAGTGATAAATGTATCTTGAAATGCAATGTCATATGAAGAAAAATGCACAATATTACATATAATTTTAATGGAAAACACACTATTATATAATGAATATACAATGAAAATGGAGTTCAAAATTAGAGTTTAAAGAACAATAAAAATATGGCAAAAATAATATTTTAAAAACTAAAAAATATGGAAGTGTAAAATAAGAGTTTTAAAGAGTATATTTGATAGAAAAAAAAAAACATAAATGGGATGAGGTGTGCTTAGAAAAATGGGAATATAAATAGTAATTTCTTTCGAATGTTATGGTTCAGCCCAACGTTATTTATGGACCAGTAGGATCAACATGTAGGAATGTTGTTAGATCATCAATTTTTTTTTAAGTAAGATCAAAAGTTAAGGACTAATATCCCTTAAGACATTGAGATTTATTTAAGGAGTTAATTTGTTTTTTCAATTTAACTAGACGCATGGACTAATATCCCAATGTTGCTGATTTTGGTATCAGATATTTTTGATTTTTTCTATAAAATAGTTTTTTAGTTTAAAAGAATAAAAAAAAACATTCATATCAAGTTTATGTCTCATCACATACAATACTTTTCCATATGACTCTCATTCTTGAGCTAAGGCTACAAAATAAAAGAACATGATGATAAAATATCTCCAAATTATTTCTCTTTTGTATTTTAAAACACTTGTTTCAAAATTAATTTTTAATACTCAATAAAGTTTGATAAAAATTGAATGTTGAGCAGCATTGGATTACTTTAGAAAACAATTTTTAAAACAAAAAAGTGAAAAGGAAATAAAATAGGCCCACATATCTTTTCTTTTAAATAAACTTTTAAAATGTTTTAGAAAATATTTTTTAAAATACAAAACCAAGGAGGAAATCAAACAGTCGTTTTTCTGTTCTAGATTATACTTTTTTTATGTCCGTAAAGGTAAAAAGAATTAGAATTTAATAAGTTTTCTTTAGACATGGGATAAAAATTAAAATATTTTTCTTTTGTGGAAAAATATTACTACCATAGGTTATTATGATTTTTAATGTGATCTCACTGTGTTTTTAAATGAAAAATTTCATTTATTTATTGTTTCATTAACTAGTGCATTATAAGTTTTTAATAAATTTTTCCATTAATTTTTCATGCATTAATTTCTA
>PYAF01003359.1:991323-1037240 GCA_007407185.1 Glycine tomentella | reverse complement strand
ATAAAAAAAAATCACTTACATTAAAATATAAAAAAAGATTTAAAGAAAAAATAGAAAAAAAATCAAAATTAGAAACAACAAGTTATTAAAATTAGCTAGTTTCTCAGCACGGGAACTTTTAAATTTAAGTTAAATTTAAAAACAAATATATATAAGTATCATAATTATAAAATAATGATAATATAATATATATTAAAGAAAAAAAATATAATGAGGGACGTATTTAAATGAATATTATATCTATATTATTAATCTATAATATTAATAAAGAAATACTTTCTTTTGATGTCCACAAATTTTAGACAATTTTATCCCATTCAGTTTTTAAACTTCCATTACTCTCTTTTCTATCCATTATTCTCATGTTGTTAGTTATTTTTTATTAGTCTTATTTTTTATTTTTAACTTCTAAATCATTTTCCCCTTTTCTTTTATTTTTATTTAAAATATGTAGAGAGGCACCCCTAGTTTTAATAAAAAGAAAACATTTAAAAGTAAATAATTTTGAAATTGAAAGGAAAAATAAGAAAATAAATAATTGAAATTAAGACATGTCTCCATGACTATTTTAACATGGTGGGCTAAAATTTAAATTTCAAACTTTAAAAATAAATTTAAATTGATATTTACTACAAATATAATAACATTTTTTTTGAAGGAGCTAATATAGCAAAATTTAAATCTACACTAATTTTAATTTAATATGATCTGTTAGGATTCAAATTTTAAAATTCAATTCAAAATTTGGTACGTAAATTCAAGACACGATTAACTAAATTTAATTAATAATATTTGAAAAATAAAAAAAAAGAAGTAAATGAAATATTTAATACTTAGAAGTTACTGGCCTATAATGAAAAAAATATAAATCACACTACAAAGAAGTACCCTATATACCTACATATATATGCTACCTACACTTTAAGTATAAAATAATAAAAAACACTTCTACCTATGTAAGCTTGGGTGTAGGTAAAACTAAGGCATTGTCTATTTTCTCACTTTTACGGCGTTAAATTTTGCTTGTTGTGTCTAATCTCAGTTTCTCTTTTGCATTCTAAAGACACTTTCTCTCGATGGAAATTACACTGTGTGGAAATGCTATTTATTTCATTTGTACATATCAGAGAAGAAATTTGATTATCAACACACTTCTCTCACTCTCAACTCTCGAGATTATCTAAAACTCACTTTCTCTCACATATGTTAGGGTTGCCACGGAGCAATAACGACAACAACGTAGAAGAAGAGCGCGACCAAGACATTAAATAAGAAAATTGTAATGCTTTTTTTAAACCGTCACCAATATTATTGAAATGCTTCCTAAAAAATTTCTTATTTAAGAAGCATTACAATATTATTGACACTGTAAAAACTATTACAATTGGTTTCCCATATTGTTATTATATACAGTATTTAAATTTATAACATAGGTGAGAACGTGAAAACCAATAAAATTGGCTCACATCCTGATATATTATAATTAAGGGTGTACAGGTTAGTTTAGTTCTTTTAGTTATAAATAATTATATGAATAAAAATGGATTAGTTTTAAGCATAATAAGTAAATTTTATTGAATACAAGTGTGAGATAAAATCTAAAATCGGATGAAATAAGAAAAATTAAGCATTATATAAGTAAAGAGAAAATCTATAAACTTAAGTCTTAAAATTTTGAGTTAAAGTATGATGTTTTGTTTACTTATATGATTATTATAAATAAGTAAAATTTGACCAATAATTATTTTCACCAAAGATTAAACTTGGATATTACCTATACAATTCAATCTTAATTTCAATATAATAATCACTTAGTTCAATCGATTGATCGATTTAAATGCTTGATTTTCCCCTACATATGTAATTGAATTCGAGTCATAATATTGCCATAAAAATTTACAAAGACATGAATTAATTATCTAACAATTTTAAGAAACAATAATATGGTTTTTTTTCCAAGTTCTGTGTGACTATTTTGATATTGTTTTCATTTTTAAAAACAAATTGAACATCAATAGTTGAAACATTGTAAACAAATATAGTCATAGATTCATCAAATAATTTAAAATAAAACAGCGTTTATATATTTTAAATAACTTGATTGACAAAGATTTATCAAATACTACACATCTTAAGAAAGAAGTAGAAAATATTAAATAGTAGTGCCAACTGTGAAAGATTAAAAAAAAATAAAATGTGAAAGGACAATAAATGCACAAAAGAAATAAATGAGTAGTTATCGGTAGAGGCTAATTCCCAACCATGTGATGCAAGAAATGCCTTAATTAGTTTCCTTTTGATGTCTGTGGTAGCTAGTACGATGCTATTCTTTTAGTACTGTCCTAAAAAGACAGAATTTGTTGTAGTAATATATTAATAATTGAATATAATTAGTAATATTTTATTATAAAACAATAAAATAGTTTCATTGTATTTGTGTTATAAACATGAGGGATACCAAACTGAATTTTGAGATGGGTAGACTTCAATATGACAGTTGATGAAGTATCATTGTCCAACTAATTACAACGATAAGGAAACTAAATGAATGACAGGAGTAATTTTTTTTAGAAGCAATGAATGCTAATTGAATTTAGTGAAAAGGATTAATTTCCTTACAAATACGTAATGAATTATGTTTAAATTTCTCGAGAAAAACCCACATGCATATTAAGTACCTAACATTTAATAGTTAATCGTAGTACCTTAAATAAAATAATGAATTATGTTTTTTTTAATAGTACAATACATATTTACACCAAATATATATAAAAATAGTGAGACCTTTTCTTTGGGCCAGTAAATATATATGCCGAGTTTTGTGTTTTGTATGTGCAAAGTTTTACCATTTTTCCCCCTTAATAAAAGATAACTTAGAGTCTTTTTCAATCATTTTTTTTTTTTGCTTTAAGAAGTCTTACTAAATAAAGTAGGAATGTACCAATCGAATTCAAAGACCCCCCCACCCCGGTGGAAATTTGGTCTGTTCTATACTGTGCAAGGCTCATGCTTGTCTCCTTGCTGATCTTTGACTTAAGAGCTTCCATCACAAGAAAAAAGAAGCAACTAGCTAGCTAGCGCAGCAATCAATGAATGATTGAATTTCAGAAGAATAATTATAGAGATCCTCTTCAGTGGCAACGTGATGCTTCTCTTCTAGTCGGTGATATTAGAAAGGCTATTCACACCACATCTACAAGATACAGCTACCCCCTTAAGTAACATGCTATGCCAAATCACATGATCTATTGTAATTTCACTGACAATAGCCTTTGTGAGTAGGTGAAGGACATGCAGTGCCTTATAGTTTATTATATATTTTTTTAACTAGTATTATTAACTTATTTATAAATAATTTCTTTTTTTTTCTACTTACAAACTTATCTAAGAATTAAGAGTTATAAAATTGGCTTATATAGTACTGAAAAAAGAAGGAAGGAGAGGAAGAGATTATAATTTAGAATCTCTCTAACTAATAAAAATTAATAATTAACAAACTTATATTTTGCAATAAAAAACTTATAAAAAAGAAATGATGTTAGGAAATTAACAACACAAATGCATAACAATTAATTATTTATTTGTTATATAATTTTAAAATCATTTTTACACAACATCTTGAAATGTAAATATGCAACGTTAAGTTAAGAATATTGTCGACGAATCTCAAATACTTTTTTTTATTAGTAATATTATTAATTAAATCAAAATAATTTATCAATAAATAACTGACAACTATTATGGTCAACGAACAATTATTTAATTAGTATTATTGCACATATAACTAAACCTTTGCCCAAGGACGTCAATAAGGTCCCCCCTTTTACTTCTTTGCCACACAAAATTTTAATCCCATGTCACAATGTTCAAAATGATTTAGCAACTTCCCCTTTTTCCGACTTTTCTTAATACAAATTGAACAATTAAAAAAAAAAACAGTGGCTGAGCCCGATTCCCTAAGAGCTGGGATAAATGTTTTAAATTGTGATGACATGTTATAGTTTTGTTAGTAAAAGATTACTAGTTAGTTTGTGATAATTTGTTAGCCTATACAAAGGCGTGATGTTATCTTCTTATACTTATTATTCAATTTCATAGCATTTTCAGTTTTACTACTTTTCTCCCGTATAGAACTATATTTTCTAAATATGATATCATAACGTTGACACATACTGTAAATATCTCAAAAACTTAGAAATTTTCTAAAATCATATTTCTTAACATGTTACCAGAGTATTTGCACCTATCCTAAAGACAAAAACTTTGATGCTATGATCGAAATTATAGTTATATACTAATTTTTAAAACTTTGGCTGAAATTATTGGTTGATATAATGATATTAAAAAAAACACACAAATTATGGACACATTTCATGCAGGTTTTTCTTAATTAGTAGCCAAAATACAAACCAAAAAAGGCAGCATTCATGCAAATTTACACTTATTATTGGGGTGGCACTATTTAATGATTAATTAATTATGATTGAATGAAGCAGGTACTATTTTCCAAGGCAGTTTCTATTTGATAACAAGGTTTAATTTTGACAAAATGATACTCCTATAGGCCAGTTCAGGCACAGTCATCATGCCCATTATTTCAACAAAAAATTTAGTGCACATGATCTGCTTCATCACCATGTATGACATCGTTCATACGGGCCCCACACGCCATATAGTTTAACAGCACCAGCCAAAACTTTACTATAAATATTACTTTCAAACCTTCTATGCTTACCATATATTCCTCTTTCTCTTTCTCTTTCACTCTCTCACTCAAGGTTAGACTCTTTTGAAGAAAAAAATGGCTCTGTGTAGAAGGCCTTATGCTTACTCAAAGGTGGACAAGGAGGACCCTGAAGACATAATCCATAGAAGGGCACAGTTTTTTATCCACAAAGTGTTGGAGCAAGCAGATTCACGTAGAAAGCCATCATGCCTTAGAATCAGAATCTCTAAGATGAAGATGAAGATTGGAAAAAGGTTAAGGAGGCTCAGGAGGAGAATTATGTCAGGTGTGTCTGCTGCTAGACTTGGCTTTCATGGACATGTTATGAGTCAAATCAAAACATGGAAGAGACTCTTTAGCCGAGGAAGACAATCTCAAACCCTCATAACCCTTCCTCCTCTTATCAAATGATGATGTGTATCTATGTGTAAACATTTTATTAGGAAACTCATGTTTTATGCAATACGGAAACTCATGTTTTATGCAATGCAATGTCATGTTAATTTCTGTCCTTTTTCTTTTTTCTTTTTGTGTTTTCTTCCCAGTTTTCTTTAGTCTATACAAAGAGTGAAACCATAATCAGTTCTTCCTGAAGATCCATTGAGTAGTTCCTTTTTTTTTTTTCAATCTCTCTCTCTCTTGGTACTTTCAGATTCTGAACTCTGATGCAGAAGTAGATGAAACGGCAATTTCTGTCTGTTGTCAATTGTGTTTCTTTATTGCACTCACTAGCGGTGGAAATGTCTTTTACTAAAATGAATTGTCAAGTTTGGAAGAGAGCAGGGTAGCAATAAATATATAAATATATATACATATATGTATGTATATAAAAGAAACAGGAAATATTAGAAAGGTTGTACTAGGACATATAGTTACAGTCATATACAACAAGCCATGATTTTAATCAAAGACAATGGACACAACTAAATATAAGACATCTATAAAGACAATCTTTTGCATTTTAAGCTGTGATTGACATTAGCTATGAATAAAGTAATCTATATTATATAAGTAAACTCTTGCAAATATGAAATATGAAAAACTGTGAAATTTGGGGGACCATGACTGCAAAGTCTTCCCATTCCCTCTGACACACTGCAGTCATACCATTCTATAAAAAAAATTAAATATTTAAAATGAAAATTACCTTTTTCTTCTCTTTTATATGATGGACATACCCTTTTTCTTCTGTTACATTGAAACGTACAGTTTTAATTAAAGAAGTCTTGAAATACTGCAGATGCTGATGTGGGTATACACAAGTGACAGACACAAATTTGATGAGTAGTAATCATGAAAACGACACGTTATGACATTGGGTGTGGACGGTGCAGTAGTTAAGTTCTGATATTATCTGCCATCTGCTATTTGATTATGCATTATGTAAAATACTACTAAATAACATCCTAAGCCACATCAAATCTGGAACACGTTGTACTGATACAATAAGGACGTACATGAGGGAAAGACTTTCTAATTCATTGTCCAGTTTATCTCAACTTGTGCCCTATAATATATTAGCAATAGAGACAATCACAAACTTCGATTCCCCAAATAATAAGACGTTCATTCTGATCAATCAACTCAAAGGATATTATAATTGTGGTTTATTAGGAAAGATGGTGATAATGGGGGACCATATTAGTAGTTTATTCATTACTTTAGCTTATGGGTAGGAAAATCCTCAACTAATTGGTATTTTTCTTTTATTCCGTTACCTAAGAAGGTTAGCTAGGCACTAGCTCAACAAATGGACTTACATTCAATATTACTACTATTAAATTAAAAGTGTATAACTTAAGTTATATTTTCGTGAAAGAGTCTAACTCAATTGATTGAATAAAATGTGAGTTATTATAAATCTATGTGGCACTATTTTCGATTCCTCCATATTACAATGTTATATTCCCCTTAAGAATTTCTCCCATATAGATATAATGTACATAATTTCTTAGATACTTCTCTCTCACTCTCTCTATGGAACATGAACTTGATTAATAGAAGTCTTAATTCTTAATCTGAACCCTTACCCGGTAAACATGCCTGCAAGTTAGGATTCTTTCTTTCTAAGATCTAAAGTTGATTTTAGAAAAATAATACTAATAAAAAAACTAGGTGTGAAAACAAGTGCAGGCATTGATGACAATAATTGTTGGTGATTATTAGAGAAAAGGTCAACTCGTCAAATACACCTTCCACTACACTACCTTTGTGATCCAGCAACTACTTCTGTACACTCTCCTACATTAAATAATTAGTTATACACAGGTATCTGCAAGCAATTGCACCTATGGGTCTTGCAAGAACCCAGCCTGGCTAGTAAATCTTGCGACATGTTTTATATTTTCTCAATTAAGAATTGTCCCTTGTTAGAAAATTTCGGTAACTTGCAGAATTTTGACCCTGATCAAGGCCTATTTAATTTGTAATTTTTTCACTAGGGAAGACTTCATTATTATTAAACACCCTTTTGGATTCTTCAAAGGTCTCTAAACTTTCCTTACTTGGATTATTCCTTAATAACACTAATTAACCAATTGATTAATTAATTTTGTTTTAGGTAGTTATGAATCTGAAAGGACATGGAGGACCCGCGCGGTTCATGCATAGCACACATTTCTTTGAAAAACACAACTCTTTGTTTCAACACCCCACCCCCACCACTATTAGCGGGTAGCATGCTTTCACGTGTTTGGAGGGTTTGAATCTGACCAAAGTCAATTGTGGGGCACGAATATTCTCAGCTCTCGTGCCTCGTGAGCGTGATTTCAATTTTCTTGACATTGACTTAAGACACTACACATCAAACTGAGAATGAATGGATCCTCTCAACAATAAAATTTAACTTCACCTGTTAGTGTACACGAGACGATACTTACTCATTGCATACTACTTCCTCTCGGTCTTATTAGAACTGTTCTCATTATCAACTTAGTCATTATATTGGTTTGTCAATTTGTGAATAGATAGATAGATAGGTATAGAGAAAGATAAGGGATCAAGTTACTCTAGGAATAACTCCAGATATATATCCTTACTATTCATTTTTTTAAAATTTAATTTCAGGAAGTTAGATTAAAGGCAAGCTTGTGGAAAGGGGTTTTACTCAAGTTGAAGGTGTAGATTTTAATAATGAGGTCTTTTTTCCGATGGTCAAACATTGTTTTATGAGGATATTATTATCTATAGTCAAAGTCAATTAATACAACTTGTAACTAGATCAATTAGATGTAAGAACAACATTTCTTCATGGTGATCTCAAAGAAACCATATAAATGGAACAACTTGAAGGATTTTCTAAGGACAATAAAAGGTATGATGAGTTCATGATGAGGATGGGATTCTTGAGAAGTAGCTATTACAATTGTGTATACATACTAAGAGGAGAAGACAAGTGTCGCTTATACCTACTCTTGTATGTGGATAAGATCCTATTAGCTGGTGCTGGTTCAAGGAAGGAAAACATTAAGAAACTCAAATTTGAGTTTATTTATGAGTTTGAAATGAAGGGGCTTAAGTTTGAGAAGCCAAAAGGATTTTAGATATGGATATAATTAGAGACACGTAAAAAAGGGAATTGTGTGTGTTTCAACAGAAATACTTGAAGGATTGTGGAGAGGTTTAGAATGCACATGTCTAAACCTGTGGCAACTCCCTTGGGGCAACTTTATAAATCCTTGTCACTTGTCAGGCAAGCACTAAGGACTGATGAAGAAAGGAGGATGGATACAATTCCTTATGGAGTTGAAACTTAAAAGTATCATGCTGTTGTATATTCCGTTACAATGCTATTGGGCCCAAATCCCAAGGCTGTATCCTGACCCATTTCCATTTAGGGTAAATCCCTAAATGTGATGTCTCTCTTATAAATACCCTCATTATGAGGTGAGACAGTGACGACGAAAGTTGCAGAGTGAGAGGCAGACGCAAAGCTGCGGCTGCAGAGAGGCTGAGCGAAACAGAGAGTGAGTGTTTCTCCGGTTTGTGAACCGTCGAGGTGTCTCCGAGAGCTGTGAGAGTTTCTTGTTGAGAGTGTTTCACTTCTGTTGTAGCGAGGCTGAGAGAAGCTCCGGCAGGTGGCCGTTTGAGCGTCGTTGTAGCCATTATTGTTGAATAGTGGATTGTTCTGGACTTGGTCCCGTGGGTTTTCCTCTTGGAGGTTTTCTCCCACGTAAAGCTATATCTGTGTATTGTTTCTCCTTTCTCTTCTCTCGTTTACTGTTTGATTGTTTCCGCTGCACTTGTTTGTGTTTTGTTTGTGTTGGCTGCTGTGGGTTGAGTTGTGTGATTCCCCAGTGTTACGGTTGGTGGAGGAAGTTCCCAGCCGAGAAGATCCGAGTTCGGCCGAGAACGCGGAATCAGGGCACGAGTGGTGCCGAGTACGCGAGGAGTCGACCGGAGGGTAGCCGACGGGTTGTGGTGCCGAGCCGATCACGCGGTGTCGGGTAGCAAATTCCACAACACATGCATAGTATGGTTTGGTATATAGAAAGCTTGATTTGGATCATGGTGTAACTGTGAGGACATCAAGGAGGCTCTGTGGCTGAGGGGTGATTGGTGAATTGAGAATTATGCAGAACAACATAACAATTTGTTGTGATAGCCAAGGTGCAATATATCTCTCAAAAAATCAAGTGGATCACAAGATATAAAAAAACATATCGATGTCAGAATTAATTTTATCAGAGATGTTATTGAGAAAAATGTGGTTTAGGTGGAGAAGTTGGCACTAGAAACAATCCTACCTCAGGAAATGTTTAAACATTGCTTGGATTCTCTGAAGCATAATTCATAAGTGGGAGGGTAATTTATCGATGAAAGGAATTCTTTGGTTTAGAGACAAGGCGGAGAACTATAAAGTGTGTCCCAAAATTAGTTTGCAAATTATTTGTGAAATAGTTGACAAGTTGTTAATTACCGGCCATAACAAACTTGTATAATGAAGTCCTCTGTTGAGGGGATCATAGGCAGTGATACATGTACAAGTTTATATATATTAAGTAACTATAAGGTAGATGTATGTTATCTACTTCTACAACTTAGAGGAAAACATAAAGATTGAGGGTATGAGCTACATATAGAAGGCTTGGGATCCTTAAAGAAAATTTCTCTATATAGAGAAAAGAGAAGAGACAAGAAAGTCATGAAAAAAGGCTCTATAGTATAGAAGATCTTGGTCACTGTAATACAGTGTATTGTCCTTTCTCGTAGATTTAAGCCTCATTTTATCATTTTATCCTAATCTTTATATTGTGTTCTGGTTTACTGTTTTTGGTATGGTTGTTATTAGGTTTTGCCAAAACAAAACTCCAGTTTTCATAATAGTTTAATATCCTCTGAAACCTAAGTGGAATCTATGAGAAGACATTTTTCAATGGCCTACTTGAGCTGAGTTGTTAGATTAAGCCTATGTTTGGTTTGCCCGTAGGGGAGCTCCAAACTCAGTTACAAATCAAAGTTTATTGGTTCAAAGTTAACCGATTTTTACTAAATCAATCATATAAATGATCCAAATACTTAATTGAACTTGTTACTAATCCGATTCCCAGTCAACCCGAGCCGAGTCATCATTGGCTTGAGTTGTCAATTATTTTTGGTTCAGAGTCAAGTTGATAAGGTCTTACAAATGGATCAGTCATGACTCTGGTTTTTATTTAAACCAGTGAGGTTGGTTCAGTCCTTGTAACATTGTTTTCTCTTGTGTATATTAATCAATAACATACATTTTTAAAGAAAATTCTAAATTAAGTAAATTATCATCATAAAATAACCATCCTGGACAAAAAATATCCTTATTACAAGTTCAATTTGTCATCTTATCAAATTTGCTCAAAAGCCATTAAGAACACAGCTTATTTGATCTCTTAAATTATTTGAAGCATATTATTACTTGCAAAATCTCCGACCATACATAAGAAAAAACAAAACAATAATTCATCAACTTTTCTTTTCTTTTAATTTTTCCAGTGAGAACTCGAAATCCGAACCCACAACTATCTGTTAGGCCAATGGTCAGCAGAAGAACCATTTCAACTCTGAATCTTAGGTTCCTTCTTGTTCTCCCACTTATCTAATCGTTTCTTTGCTGTATTTACCTGCATTCATCATAATGTACGATATATGGATGTTGACTTAATTTTGATTAACTATTAGTATAAAACATTTATATTTTCATTTAATCATACTTTACTATTGCATTAAGGAAGTACGGAAAATTTGATGTAGAAGACTACTATTGAATTAATTTGATCAATAACTATTTCTATATATTAAATTTCAATTATTGAATATTTTGATATTATCTTAACAATCAAGCGCACCAAACTTTGCATAAATAAGACATTTTTAGTTACGTAATCTTATTGTCGATATTTTCTTGTATTTAATAGTTAAAAGATACACCTGCTTAAAAATTTACAGGTAGATATACTTATAGTCTATATCTTGATAGACCATACAGTTATTAAATTTTTCAAAAAATATGATCTATAAAATTTTGTAAAAAGTAAATAATTTTATTTTCTATGAACTTGATAGACAATATTTATTGTTGGTACTTAAAAGATAGACATGGTCTATCAAATTATTATGGAAAATTAGATCATAAAATAGACCATTAAATTCTATTTAAATTATCAAGATTAAAAAATAAAATGTATACAACTTTTTTAAGCATAACTGATAACAATTTTGTGCTCTTGACTATTCATGTATAATTATATAATTTTAATTTAAAATAAAAAAATTATGAGTTTCACGTGCTATTTAATGATTTCTCTTTTTGATTTTGTATTATTTAATAAAATTTAATTAATTAGAGAAATAATGTGTTTGAAAAACTATATTCATAATATTTTCTTGTGAAAAAAGTAATATTACCTCTTTATTCCAATCAGTGCGAAGTGTAATCCATAATAAAATGAGGGTCTGCAACATTGTTCCCCCGATCATGCCAGACCATATTCCCTGTATTATGTATCAAATAAAAGTTTTCATCAATTATAATTTGAGAGGTCAAAGACAGGCTTTGTTGATTCACAATTACACTTAAAACGTTGCTCAAAGGGATCGAATGTTGGTCTCTCAATAATTTTAATTCAACTCATTAAACATTACCAAGATAATTAATTCAATTTTTTATGAACTATTTTTTTTTTGTAGAAAATAGTAAATAAATAAATAATAATGTAGAAAGATATTTAAATTATGTAACCTGCAATAAATTAATAAATTATTGATAAGGCCCAATATGATAATATATTTACCTGCACACCTAGGCCGAACTTGAAGCCCAAAACACAGCCCAACGGAACTCCAATCCCGTAATAACAGCCAACGTTTACATAGGCCACAATGGCTTGCCATCCGCACCCAACAGCCACTCCTAAAAAAATTAAGAAATGTACAGAATCATATATGCACGTAAGGGGTTCGATCCTGGTCTTTTCGTACAGAAAAACATTTGGGGAAATGTTAAATTCGAGTATGGTTGAATAAGACAATTTAAAATTTGAAGAATTTCAAATGTTTTAATTTAAATTCTCATTTTTAAAATTTTGTATTTGGATAAAGAAATTAAATTTCTTTATTTTGAAATTTTTTTTATGTTTGGATAAAGAAATAGAATTTCTTCATTTCCAAAATTTGTATATGATAAATAATTGTAGAAGTAGTTTTTTATTACAAAATTACATAAAAAATCTTCACTTAGAGAAGATAATTGGAATTTTGGTGATTATGAATCAGCTCAGAGACTCAAATCAAAAACAACAGAAATGATCGAGAAGATAATAATAAAAATAATGATAATAAATAAAAATAAATTTTGTCAAGTAAAGAAATAAAAAAATAAAATGATACAACATCATTAGGTATGATACATAGGGTAAAAATAATAATAAAAAAAAAAGAGTAGCAACATCTTCAGCTAATCTATGTAAAAATGTATGAAGGAACCCAATCCAAAGCATTGGGACCAACACAGGCCTTCAAAATGAGGCTCCAAATCCACTGCACTATAAACTTTTGTCTGTTCCTACTGTTAAGATTAAACGTTCTCTATTCGCCGTCTTTCATAATGGAACCAATATAGCCACCGACGTCACCTGTTCTGTACAAGCCGTCGCACAAATCTTTGATCTCGGTGGGCGCAGTGGGGTCCTCGTTCGCGTACCATGCGTTCAAGAGCAGGTTCGATGAGAGCTCTGCCAACTTGTGCCCGATCACACTCACTATGTCGTCCACCCCGATGTCGTCATTCGGCGGCGTGAGGTGGCCTGAGCTGCCGCCACCCATGTACTCGGGGACAACGAAGGGATAAGCACAAACCTTGGGGCACTATTTTATGGAGTTTCCCACCCATGCGTAAAGGAGCGTGTAGCTCACCTTGGACGGGAAGGTGAAGTAGTGGAAGCTGCATACGACGCGACATAAGTCTTTCATGGTCGCGTCTTCAGCGATGAGGATAAGGTAGATCCCATTGCGGTGGTTGATGAGGAAGGGCTTGGCCTAGACGGCAGTGGCAATGACCTCCTACAGGAAGAGGCGCGTGAGGTAAGTATCGTGAGAGTATGGGAGGTCGAAAAGTACTTGTCGACGATGGAGAGGGAATGAGAGCTTATATAGAAGAAGAAAATTTCAATTTCTCACATTTTAGAAAGAAATTAAAATTCTACATCTTTAACTATTTAAGATTCTGTTTTAAAATTTCAAAAATTTAAATTTTTCATATAAAAACATACAAACAGTAAATTTTAGATTAAATTTTTTTTAAATTTTCTGATATATTATTTTCCTCAATTAAAATTCTTTACCCAAACACATTCTAAATGTGTTTTAGTATTTTAAAGGATTAATCTTTAAATTTTGTTCGAGAAATACTCGCTTCACCCAAAAATATATGGTTAAATGGGCAAATATGCAATTACTCACCAGATAGCACCGGTTGGATTCCATTGAGAATGAGAGTGACGGCCAAGTAGGGACATAGGTCTGAGACCGCGTTGGCGACTGTTTCACCATCTGTGAATGCATAGCTTACAACCCGACGCAGTGCAAGGACCACCACTGCTTCTATCACCGCAATTATGAAAGATATCATATTCACTACAATTACTGAGAATGCTGCAGACTTTGGATGCCCAGCCCCCAACTCGTTACTCACCCTCACGCTGCACTAATTATCAGTAATAAAATATATGTATATATGTTACAACAATCACATGCAACATATTAATTCAAACATATATGTATAATATATATAATATATATATATATATATATATATATATATATAACCATGCATATAGAAAATTAGTCTAACTAACCTTGCAGCTGCATTAAATCCAATTCCAATATGCAGCATCAACCCTGTTATTGCCATGCTGTACTCACAAATCATAATCATAGTAAATGCACGTGCTTAATTATGCTGTGCGTCATATTACATTCAGATTAATTATGGTTGAAAACAGTTAATGGTGGTGAGTAAAACAAAACAAAATGAGATGAAAATGGGAAAGATAGATGATTTTATTCCATGCCTCCAAATTAGATAGAAAAAAAGGGTATTGGATAAAATAAAATGAAATTATTTTAACAGGTTATATTTCACCCTATTCTTCAATGCACCTACAATAATTATTCGTAACCCATGTTTTTTTTTATTAATAGAGAAAATTTATTAAATTAAATGTAAAAAAATATAAATTTAATAAAAGATAGAAAAGATAAAAAAGTTAAAAGATAAAGATATTAAGAAATTCTTCTAAAACTCACACACACTTATTTATTTAATTGGTATGTATAAACAAAATATCATCATCAGGTGAAGGGGACAGATCAATGGATGTGCGATAACAATTTATTAGTGTCTTTTTGATGGGCTATAACAATTGATTAGATGTCAAAACTATTCCTTTCATAATGGAAATGTTTACACCGTGTTAGAGAGATAAGTGTGTAAAATAGATATAAAAATTCAAGTCTGAAGAAGTTAAAATTATTTAATCTAAATTGTATGAATCCCAGTAATTAAAAATTCATATTTTGACACTTCAGAGTTATCTGAGAGTTGTATGAATCCCAGTAATATAAACTTAAATGTTATATTTAAAACCGCACACATACAAGTTTCTTAATTTTGAAACTACAGTACAGATACAGGATCGCGATAAGGTTTAATTAATATTTTTTTTATTTTAATCCTTCAATTCTTAAAAAAAAAAAAATCTAACTGATTCAGAATTTCATCAAAACATAAATAAACTCTGATATCTTTGATATTTATTCTGATAAAAAAAAAATCCTCCTATTTATTTATCATTATTAAAAGTGACCCAACGACTTGCCTATGAAGAGACGTAACGTAGTATCGTTACTATGTGACTGACAACTTGGATAACTACCTTGTTTGTCTTATAACAGCGGCCAAGTGCCCACTACTTCTTTTATTTCTTTTATTAATTCCTAAATTTTGAAAGATTTCGTTTCGATCCATTGTGCTTTGTTTGGATGACAAAATAAAATGGTTAATTTAATCAGAGTACCGTGCAATTTTAATTTAAACATTTTAGAAATATTTACATTAATCAAAAATATTTTTACTTGACGATCTCAAACCAGATTCCTTATACCATGGTCCTATAAAAATCATTAACAGATGTTTTTTCTACTATAAAAAAATATATCATTGTTTTATAACCCAGTTTCATAATTATATCACTTTTTTCATATTTTTCTCTTTCTTTCTCCCTGTTTCTCGATCTCCTTATTGTAAGGATGTTCATGTTATGAGAATGTGTTGTGGAAAGGGTAATTTTATTTCTACAACAATATTTTACAATTTTTTTACCATCCATTTTTTTTGTCTCTTTTCATTAATATCATCTATTTTATCCTCGTCGTCTTTTCTGATCTCCCTTTTCAATTCTAAAAATAATTGCAATGAAGAGAAATGCTGTGGGATTAGAATTATCCAACTAATATAAGGTACGAGCCTAGCCTCTCTAAGTTATTAGTTGTGTACGTTGAGGTATTAAAAGTGATCATTATTCTTCATGCTTGAGCTTGTTTGGAGAATTGATATTGTGTAATTTCATTTTAATAACAGAAATTATATCAATTTTTCATCCAGAAAAAGAGAAATAGAAAGAAAACGTATTATATAATATAATTAACGTGATAAAAAAATAGAAGACAATGTTATAGAAATATGGTAAAAAAGGGTTAAATTAATATTTTTCTCCTCTAATTTATTTTTTACATTTAATTTGATTTTTTATTTTTTATAGTTCAATTTGATCATTTATTTTTTTAAAATTGATCAAAATTTACTTATTTATTTATTTTGTTCAATTTAATCTTGCCATCTAAATTAATTTAAGTGATAATGCCGTCTAAATTTTGTTTGACTATAACGATTTAAAATGGTCACTAATTGATTTTAAATAATCATAAAATACAGTTTTTTAACATCTTTGGTACAATGTAAGATTAAATTGAATTGATTTAAAAAATTAAAGGATTAAATAAAATTTAAAAAATAAATTAAAAGAACAATAAATTAATTTAAGCTAAAAAAAGCAGTTTCAGACTTTCAGTGTTCCAACACAACGAACTTTTAGTGTCCCAACAGTAAAGTTCTCACTTTTGTGCATCGAGGGACTCTCAGCATGAAAAAGAAAAAAGGCCTAAGCAAAGGAACACATCGTGCAAGACTTTCTCTTACTGAACGACAAAGTAAAATACACATATATGGTAAAAGTGGTCTCACTCTCAGTCTCACCTCACCTTCCCATGTGTTTTATTTCAGCCCAACACTGCCTCGTGTTTCTTTCATTGAATATTTTGGACGTACTTAGAAGGAGATAAAATTATTACATGATTTAATATTATTATTTATCTATAATTATAACTAAACCCACGAAGTGATATATATGTATTTGAGTTTTTTTTTTAATTTATTACATGATTTAATATGAATATTTATCTATAATTATAACTAACCCCACTAAGTGATCGATATATATGTATTTGAGTTTTTTAAATTTATAAAAAAAGGTTAATAAAATTTTATTACATGTCATATGAAAATTTTTTAAGATCATGATAATTTTATATTAGATTTTTAAGACAAATATGGATATATTTCCTTAAGTTTTAGTTGTACTGTTTTTTTAATTAAAATTGAAGTTCAATTTTGTAGTTTACAGACATAAACTCAATGTTGATTAGAAAACAACACAAACATGAAACATGTATGAAATTGTATATAAATATAAGTTTGTCCTTTCTTATAAGATTTTAATAAACATTCTACAACCATAGTTTTAACTGGTTTTAGAGGTGTTTGCAAGGTCATGACACAACTATAATTGTAGTTGTATTAATCACATTTGTCTTTAATTTTTTATAATAAATATTTTTTTTATATGCCAACATCAATTTAGTTGATATTGTTGTTAGAATGTTAGAAAAAAAATTATTATTATTTTTTTTTACTTTTTTCTCAGTTCAATATTTCTTGAATATCTTTAATGTTTAATCATTAAGTTAACTTTATAACTTCTAGGGTAATAAACGTACCGTGATTATGATTTTATACATTGGTCTCTGATAAGGTGGAGAGGAAGAAAGTTTAAGAAAGTAATTAATGAAAGCATTAGTACTTACCAAACAGAGATAGAATCAAGAGAGAGTTGAGGGTTATCAAGCAAGCCAGTAATCAGCACGAGCACCTGAAAATACCAAGTCTCCAAACACAGCATCACCGCGGACGCAGCCGATAGCTTAACAAAACCCCAGAGTCCAGATAATGCCTCAACACTAAACCCACTCCACGTATCCTTAAACTTTGGAGCACTAACAACATACAAAAACTGTGCCGCAACAATGATCCACCAAGAAAAACTCAGCATCAACGACGAACCTATGATCCCAAACCCTAACTTGTACACCACCACCCAGCTCAGCCCCACATGCAGCACCAGAGTGGCAGCGGAGATGTATGTGCTCGGCGCCACCACGCTCTGCGCCTGCAGAAACTTCTGTATGGGGAAGTTCACTGCGTAAGCGTAGATCTGCGGGATCAGACCGTACACGAACACCGCGGCCACTGATGCCAGCTCTGGTGGCTCCCCCAGCAAGAGAAGAATTGGTTTGCAGAAAATGTACACCACCGTCAAGGGAATCCCAGTTATGGTTAGCACAATAATTGCTCTCTGCATGTATATCCCTAGCATTTCATATTTGTTCGCTCCGTACGCTTGTCCACATAAAGTCTCCACCGCACTTCCCATACCCAACTGCACCAACAAATCATAATAAGTACATGTATCAAAGTTAGGTTTTGATATTCAGTGGGTATTCTCTTGGGCCTTAAATATAAACAATATTTTTTTTTATCTCAAATATAATTAAAAATCAACCAATAAAATATTATTTTATGAGATTATCTTCAAAATTTTCTTCATTCAATAAGATCAAATTTTTTTTCATGATTGATATTAAATCCAAGTGAAAGATAATTTAAGAAAAATAATTATTTTTTATTAAAAATAACATAATTTAATAAAATTAACTAATTTAGTTAATAAGTACAAAATATGCATTTTTTTTAATAATCGAGAGATCACACTAATAATTGTTTTCATTGGAGGAATTATAGCATCATGATTGGATAGATAGAGTCTGAAATAATCAACATGGATTTTGTCTTTTGTGTGTGACTACTCGCTAGTGGAACATATATCATATGCAAATCAATTTGAAGTTTAGATCTTCATTTAATTTTTTTATTCCTATAAATCGAAGAATGATATCAGGAGTGTCTGCTCAACCCAACTGAGCTGAGATAGACCTTCTAATATGAGAAACGAAATGAATGTTTACCATCAGACCATAGGCGAAGAGCTGGATGCCGCTGTTGCCGAGGTTGGCGGCGGCGAGTTCGAGGTTTCCGAGGTGGCCGGCGAAGGCGCGAGTAACGTTGGACATGAGGTTGTTGAAGACGTAAACGAGGATGGCGGGAGCGGCGAGGGGGAAGAGGAGGTTGAGTTCGATCCACGTGGCGGAGAGGAAGCGCTTGGACCAGGGTAGGGTGGTATCTGAGAGGACCTCTTCGAGACGGGAATCAGCAGAGTGATGATGATGATGCGTTGAGTTTATCAAGGGTTGGCGTAGTAGGTTTTGGTTCTGGGATTCCATCATATGTGTGTGTGGTTGTCGTGTGTGCTGGAACTATAGAATGGGGGACTAAATACTGTTGCGAGAGATCAATGAAGCTGATGCATGACATGACGCAGTGCAATAATTAACGTGATCAATGACAAATTAAACGAATTGAAATTCATTGACAGCTAAATTATTATTGACATTTGGAGTAATAAATTAAAGTGCTTATATATTATATATATGAATTACAAAAAGTGTTTATATATATTATTTATATTATAATATGGTACTAAATATGGTATATTACTGACAGATAATCCTTGTTTTTTTAAATATATGATAAAGGTTTATAGTATAATATGGTATTAAATATGGTATATTACTGATAGATAATCCTTGTTTTCAAGTATATGATGAAGGTTTATTAAAAAAAGACTATTTACTCTTTTATCTTATTTAGTTTATTTTGATCTTTTATTTTTTAATTTTTAAATGTTTATCATTTATCTTTTAAAAAAGATTCAAAATGTTTCTTCTCTAAGTTTGAAGGTAACCTCATTAACGATAATCAAATATTGACATCTAAAAGACCCATAAAATGAAAAATAAGAAAGAAAGCAACATTGTAACAATAGTTTCATCCTTCTCAAATTGAAAATCACAAATATCACACCCAAATTAAAATTCTCAAAATCACACAACCAATTCGACTTGAAAGACCGCGACACCTTCAATAATCAAAACTCCTCAAGTTTGGGTACAAAAAAGGTTGTGGCTCAATAATTATGTGAGTTGAGATGAGAAAACAAAGATATTATATTGTGTAGGGAGTTGTAGGAAAGGTAGGTTACGCATCAAATTTTACGGAATGATGTTATACTGCAGTTGAATTGTTAATTAAATTGTGTGAGGTTTGTGATTTTGGATTTGGAAAAAATGAAATTATGGTTTGTGAAGAATGATACTGTTGATGTACCTTTGTTTTTTCCTTATTTTTCATTTTGTAACCGCTTTTAGTAGTTAGTATTTGATTATCGTGACATTAACTTTAAACTAATTGGAAGAAACATTTTGAACATTTTCAAAAAGATAAAAGATCAAAATAAATTTTTAAAAAGATAAAGAACCAAAATGAATAAAAAAATAAAACAAATGAATCAATAGGTCATTTAGTCTAAAAATAAATGATATAGTGAGGGTTTTAATTAGTGGACTTGAAAGTTTGAATATCAAACTCAAAAGATCATATTTCTGATTAGGTTTATTAAACTGATAGTTAAAGTGATTAAAAAGAGGATTTAAATATTTTTATAATTTTAATTCTTAGAATAAAACAAATAAATTAATGCAAAGACAAATTTAAGTGACGATAAAAGTCACCTTTATGATTCACTGGCATCCGATTTTCTCTCGATGTCAGTCACAATAAAATTTATTCTTTAATTGATTATCAATTTTCAAAATCAACCAAAGTCTGTTATGGTTAGCCGAAAATGTACACCACCGTTAAGGGAATCCCTGTTATGGTTATCACTTATCACAATAATTGCTCTCTGCATGTATATCCCTAGCATTTCATATTTGTTCGCTCCGTACGCTTGTCCACATAAAGTCCCACCCCACTTCCCATACCCAACTGCACAAACAAATCATAATAAGTACATGTATCTAAGAGAAGAAAACAAATTATTATTCATCTTGAAGCAAAGGATATCAAAACGAATTGAAATTCATTGACAGCTAAATTATTATTGACATTTGGAGTAATAAATTAAAGTGCTTATATATATATGAATTACAAAAAGTGTTTATATATATTATTTATATTATAATATGGTACTAAATATGATATATTACGCAGTGGCGGATCTAAGACCCTGAATTAGTGGGAGTAATTTATTTAAAAAATAAAAATTGATAATTATCATTATTATATGGGATAGTTGGATTCAAACACGAAGATAAGAGGTACAAAATATAAAGTTTCAAGATAAATATTTGTATTTTATTAAAATAAGAGGGTACATTTACTTACTCTTACATGTGAACTGCCAGAACTGGTAAGGAAATTCAAATACATAAAATTAGGGAGTTCAAAATATAAAATTATGAGGAGCAAAATATAATATTTTTTTACATTTTATTAAAATAAGATGATGTATTTACTTACTCTTATATGTGAACTGATAAGGAGGTTCAAATACATAAAATTAGAGGGTACAAAATATAAAATTATGGGATGTAAAATATAATATTTCAAGACAAATAATAGTGATTTTATTAAATGAGAGGGTATATCTGTCCACCCTAGAAACAATATAGATCCGCCGGTGAAATTACGTGACAGATAATTCTTGTTTTTAAGTATATGATAAAGGTTTATATTATAATATGATACTAAATATGGTATATTACTGATAGATAATCCTTGCTTTTAAGTATATGATAAAGGTTTATTAAAAAGCATATTTACTCTTTATCTTATTATTTTAGTTTATTTTGATCATCTTTTATCTTTTATTTTTTTTTATTTTGATCATTTTTTTAAAGGTTTAAAATATTTCTTTTGTTAGTTTGGAGTTAACGTCATTAGCGATAATCAAATATCAACAGCTAAAAGACCCACCAAATGAAAAATAAAAAAGAAGCAATAATGTAATAATAGTTTCATCCTTCTCAAATTGAAAATCACAAAACTCACACTCAAATTAAAATCCCCAAAATCATACAACCAATTCAACTTGAAAGGCCACCAGACCTTCAATAATCAAAATGAAAACTCCTCAGGTTTGGATGCGAAAAAGGTTGTGGGTCAACAATTTGTGAGTTGAGATGAGAAAACAAAGATATTATATTGTGTAGGTGGTTGTAGGCAAGGTAGGTTATGCATCAAATTTTACATGATGATGTTATCCTCTAGCTGAATTGTTAATTAAATTGGGTGAGGTTTATGATTTTTGATTTGGGAAAAATGAAATTATGGTTGTGAGGGATGAAACTGTTGATGTACTGTTGCTTTTTCTTTATTTTTCATTTTGTAATTAACGACTTTTAATTGCTAGTATTTGGTTATCTTTCGTTAACTTCAAATAAGCAGAAGGAATATTTTGAACCTTTTCAAAAGATAAAATATCAAAACGAACATTTTAAAAGATAAAGAATCAAAATGAATATAAAAAAAATAAAACAAATGAACCAATTGGTCATTTAGTCTAACATAAAGGATATGGTGAGGGTTTTAATTAGTGGACTCAAAAGTTCGAATATTGAACCCAAAAGATCAGTTGTATTTTTGGTTAGTCAAGTTTATCAAACTGACAATTAAGGTGATTAAAAAGAGAATTTAAATATTTTTATGATTTTAGTTCTTAGAAGAAAAAAAAATAAACTATGCAAAGACAGATTTAAGTGATCGATGATAAGAGTGACTAGAGGTTATGATTCACTAGCACCAATTTTCTCTCAATCTCAGTCCCAATGAAACTTATTCTTCAGTTAGTTATCGATTCCCAAAATCAGCCAAAACCTATGATCAAGGCAGATGATGCTCTTTGCCTTAAATCAATACCCAATGATCATTGGCCTATCAATTTAAGTCAAAGGATATAATCAATTCTAGAGATGGTCAATTAAATATCAACTAATGTATGAGAGATTATCCAAACAATTTAATCATGCAATTTGATACAAAACATTATTTACCTAGATCAACCAATTATATGCAAATGATCACTACTATGAAATCAATTAATATTAGAATGGTTGATTCCAAATACACGATAAATATAAGAAAGAAAATCAATTAATATAAAACAATAAGGAATTTCATTAAAAAAAAGGAGAAAACTACAATTGGACAATTACATTATAACCTAGACTAGGGGGACTAGCCACTCACAATCAAAGCAAAACTAGTAATCCTATACAAAATAGACATAGACATACCAATAAGCAGAAATGATGATCATGATTCATCCTTACGGTGTTGTCCATGCTTCACAGGTCTCAAAAGCTCTTAAGGTTCTCTCAAATTCATAAAATGATAAAAGTAAACAAAAGATTGTTTTATAAAATCTAAAGACCTATATATAGCTCCCTAAATATATGAGTCCAAAAAGGCATATTACGATTGTTGTAAAATCTACTATGATCATGGTCGGAAGTAACATTAAAACTTAGGGGTATTGTGAATTGACTACAACCCTCATGGTTAACCACGATCCTCATAAATTGACTACAGTCATTGTCAGATGATTGATGTTGTTCTTGAGGACAATTATCATCTTAATTATTGTGGTCATGCTACTTACCACAATGCACCATGACATGATTTTTCAAATCTTCCTTTGTAATAGAAAATTAGTGTTCAAAATGAATTTTGTAAAAAAATATATTCAAAATAACACAAAAACTCGCAAAATATCATTAACAAAGTGGTTTATCACTTCTTTTTTACATATATATTTCTCTTGCCTATCATATTCTCTTCTCCTTTGTAGATGTTAATTAAAAATTGGTTTTCGTTACTTTTTTCCTGTAATTTTCTTATATTTTTTTGTGATGATAAAAGGAGAAATGAGGATAAAAATGTGAGATACTTTGCTTTACGGATAAAAAAAATGATATTTTGAAAAATATTATAAAACATTATTAGAGAACTCTTAGTTTGATTAAAAGAAAAAAGAAACACTCCTTTTACAATTTGTTTTTTTGTCAATATCTTGACTCGTGTAACACGGGTACGTACGTCTTGATATTCTTATACGTTTAAAAACTAGTATTTTAATATAGTAATGGACATATGTATTTTCATATAGTTAAAAATTATGATTAATAAATATTTTAATATAAAATATATTATAATTAAATTTATAATAAGTATTTGGGATATATAAATTATATTTTATATATAAAATAAATAATTTATATTTGTGACGTAACATTATTTTTTAAAATTGATATTTGGAAAAAATGATATTTATATATTAAACAAACTAAAGTAATAGTTTATAATATAGGAGTATATTTAATTATAAATATTACGGAGTAACAAAAGTATTGAGAGAAAAAATTATATATAAATATTTTGGTAATGTGAAATTATTACCTTTTCAATTTTACATTTATTAGGTAATGGGACGTGTAAATTTTAAATGGAAAACAATTTTTCTATTTTATTTTTTGCTTTACCTGCTCAACCATAATATTATGGATACAAATTCAAAGATCGTCCGAAGAAAAGAGATAATTATTATAGTGCATGTATAGAAGGAATTTGAAAATTACAAAGTAATAGAAGATGAAGTTGTATATAGCCAAACTCCACCAAAAGGAAGATTTTTTTTTTCTTTCCAAATTCTAACAAATTAAAAATAATGTATAGGACATTATCCAGAAAATTGTATGGATGAGGATGCATCTGTTATATACGGATTGAATCTGTAGTATTAACACACAAGAATGTGATAAAGAGCAAATCAAATAATAAAACTTGAGCAAATAGTAAAACTATATATTACTCATTGTCTTATTAATTTGACACTTTTATTAATTTACTTAATTTATTCATTTAAAAGTTATTAATTATTTGTTTATTAACAATATTCTACTGTTTCTTTAACTTGGGCACACCTAGCTAGTGACAAGTTATGCTTCTTCAATAAAATTTGTTTGCTTTTCAATTTTTTAATAATATGCTAAAAAATAATATATTGGTATATGTATAACAACTAGTTTAACTACATCTTGGATTCTTGGTAACATAAATAATTATTAATTAAATAAGGATATTTCAATTGAATAATATTATTTGATTTATATGTTATTTTAAATGGAAAAATTGTAAACGATAAATATAATGAGATATTCGTAAACAAATTGAAAAGCCGACCTATTACACATTAAATACACAGCAATGGAGTCAGTCAGTCAGTCAGTCAGTCAGATAATGCCCATTAAATATCTCTGAACCTGAAAACTTAATTGATAAGGAGGACACAAACAAATGACACGTTGCGTTATATTTTTTAAATTTTGTTTTATTTATTTTTTACAATAACAGCAATGAGATTTTATTTGCAGTAAAAGAACAAGATGAGGTTCTATACTAGAATTTCATGTTGTAAAAAAAAAAAAGAACCAGAATTTCATACAAGCTATCCTAACCCTCCATCATGTAAGTCGATCTAAATAGATTTACGTTACGATTTGTTTAATACTATCTCATTCTCATAATCATCGGTAATGTTTAAGGTTAATACATTTAGATTGAAAAATACTTAAAATAGATTTACCTTACTGTAACTATTGACTGTTGATAAGAAACAAATTAATCTAAATAATGAATTATTAAAAAAATGTAAATATATTTTGTTAGACGGATAAGAGGGAGACCTATAAAATAAATGATTATGAGTTTGGAATCTCAATTCAAACAAATGTTCGAATTAATGGAAATAAAATAAAAAAATAAGATAAAATCTGATATTAATAGAATAAAATGAAAGCTTCTTGTCCTTATTTACGGAACTGTTATATTGAGATAACAACTCTTAAAACTTATAAATAATAATTAATAGATAAATTCACCGTTTTATAGATAAGAAAGTCTAAAGGTGAAATATCTGTGTTTAACTGACATTGGAGTGTCACGTTATTTACCACGTACCCAAACAGTACAATTATAATTAAAGGTTAAAGATTCCTCTCTCTCAAAGTAGCTATAATTCGAGTCTTCCTTGAGATAAAGATACTCAGTTTTGTTTTGTATACTCATATATATTTATAACTGAAATAAAATAAATAAATTTTATTATTGCTTCTCATATTTGTAGTTAATTACTTTTTCAAAAAGAAAAACAAAATATTACCAAAGTTTGATGCTTAACCTTTTTAAAATTATGATTCATTTACCTTTTAAATCAAAATATTTAAGAGAAAACTATATATGTAAAAGGGGAGCATCAACGTTTTTTGTTGGGGTTGGTTACTTGGCATTTAATGTTTAGTAACCAACTAGTGGGATCAATTTTAAGTGACTATGTATTTCAGCGTCTCTGGACAGGTATTACTTATACCTTGTCCTTTTTAATATATTTCTTTTTTCTGATTTTAAAAAATTATATAGGATAAAATTGTTAATTTTCATAATAATTGTTTTAAAGGTCATATTAATAATGTATAATTTTTATTGGTTTATAATATATAAAATTTTACACTGATAGCTAATACATAATTATTAAACTAAATATTTAATTATATATATTTTTTAAAATTGACTCTTTTAACAACCATTTTTTATTAGAATTTTGACTTTTTTGGTTGATCGTTGTTGCATGTCCCAAAACAGTCAAACGTAAAGTTTGAAGCCAATGTAAACTTGAATACTTGCACTATCTTAGTACTAGTATCTTATTATAACATGTTTAACATACCATGTCAAAGTGGTTCTCGACCCCACATATCATCATTAATTTCTTGCTCAACAAGTAAGGGATTTTTATTTATTTTTATCAATTAAGGGATATATTTTGACAAATTGACAAAAGAATTGTTAATATATTTCATTCGTTGTATATTGTTGTTAATTAGTTTGTTACTAGTTAGTTTTAAATACAGCTGTTAACATAATTGTCATATTCTATCTTGTATATATTTTTAATCTAAAATTGCGAACACAAAGTAGGAATTAGGATTCAAAAATTAATGCAAAAATGAGTTATGGGTTGATTTGACTCAAATTTTCCCAACTACTCTTTTATATTCCCTTCACCCAAAATGACTATTGTTTAAAGTTTTTTCACAAAGACAAAAAATAAGTATTCCAAAGAAAATTAACATTTATTAAGAAATAATTTTATTAAAATATCCTTATTTAGTTTTCTCTTAATTTCAATAAATGTAGTATTAAGTCTTCAAAGATAACATTATGGTAAAATTAGAATAGATGTTTTAATATCTTATTGAAAAGTGAGAAAAAATTAGTTTGATTTTTTTTTTCAAAGGATCAATCTGTAGTCATTTTGCAACATAAGAATTAAATTTTAACTCAAACACCTTACCTTCATTAATGGTTAAATTCACTAAGTTAAAATCCAATTCCTTCACTCATGAACCCTTTAACCTTACTCAAGATTTCAATTTCTTGATTCTCCTAAATTAAGGGATGTATTGTAGTTCAAGAATTCATTGAGAACACATGCACATCATCAAATATTCCTAGACTAAACATACATGATGAGGGACTCAATTTCCCATCCAATTACTATTTTCCAATTTGTACAAGTGAATTTAAAATCATAGTTTTAAAAATTGGTTCGACAACTGACTCGATCATGACACTGGGTCACTAGGTTAGTGGTCGAATCGGTGATTCACTAGTTGACTCACATGACATAGTCTGTAACAAAAAATATAAAAAATTATATCTGTCTTAGAATCTTTCTCTTAACGTATTAAAATTCACTAAGTCTTAAAAAATATAAACAAAATATAAAGAACACAAGTTAAAAAATGACTATATCTCTAACGTTTAACATCAAAGGCATCAATGACAATATATATAAATATTCACACTAAAATGAAACATAATCATATCACATCAATGTATATTATAAAATATAAAAAAACTAATCCAAAGTTCCAAACCACAGTTTTAAAAAATGATTTGGAATCACAATTTCACCTGTAACTCAATTACAATTGTTGCCACTTTTAAATCAATTTAACTCAACATAAATGCAATTGCGGCCACAAAAAAATCTAAAAAATGAATGAAAAGATCAATTTAACTCAAAATCACACACAAAAAACTAAAATAAAACAAAATGAAAAAGAAATTAGTTAGACTCACTTGTGGCTCTCGACAATGTTGCATATGAACTGAGTGAGTCTAACAAGGTGGCTGCAGCACGATGCCACAATGAGAGGAAGGAAGGAGAGGTTGGCGAGCGGAGAGGCAGCATAGAGCGACTGAGCGAGACTACGAGAGGAAGAAGGATAGGCCGATAGGGTTTCTAAATTAAAATGGGTTCAAATTGAAACTATATCTTTTCAACTATAACAAAAAAAAGAGATAAATGACTTGGTCCGGGTCGACAGGTCACTGGTTTGATCGCAAACTTGACCGAATCAAACCGTGTCAAAAACATACCGAATCGAACTTGTGACTGAACCCGATCCAGTTGTGATTCGACTAGTCGGGCCAGTCGAGTCAATTTGAGTCTTAAAACTTTGTTTGAAACCATCCATGAGCGGTCAAGCCATGAAAGCAATAAGCAAATGAACAAACACTTAATGGAAAGTAAGTATTGAATTAAATGCACATTAAATTACAAAGAGTTCCAAAAGAGTCTAGTTACGCGTAATGACAAGAGAAAAAATAAGAAGAGAAGAAGGTCAATAAACTGAGATTCAAGAAATGGAGATTCTTGAGTGTCTCCAAGTTCCTTACTTCTCTGGCCCTTGAGCAACACTGGTGTGTCCCCAAGATCCAAGAGAAAGGTCTTTTTAAAGCTCTCCCAAAGTATGATTTAAACGTAATTTTAACATGTTTCATGTAGCTTATTTAAAATAATCTTGAATGGCATTCAAAGATCTAAAATATTTAAATACAGAGCTTTCATGTCGACTTATCAAACTAATTTTAAATTACATATGTTAAGTCATTTGACAGAATTCTTTATCATTATGATCAATGTGTAATCTTCCACTGTAATGTTGAATAAATATTGGATATCCTTTGTTCTACCTTGGTCATTTTGCTTTGATGGAAGGCAAGATTGTGAATCACATAGGATCCTTCTCTCTCTCTTTGTTGGTTTTGCTTCGGATGTGTTTGCCTATTTATTAGCAATTGTTCTTTTAACTGGCTTCTGTACAAATAAAGTAAGTAAAAATAACTAAATATTTTTTAGAATAATCCATTTCAATGTGCTTCAAATCTTGCAGTACACCGCACACGAAGAATGGTGTTCCGGTTAGGCTTAGGAGGAGGATAATTACAGTGCATTCGAAGAAGATAACGTGTAGAAGAATTTGGAATGATCAAGGTGATCTTTTGAAGGAGATAGGTGGTTTTCCAGTGGAGATTGACAAGTGTAATAACCGAAGTATATGGGTTATATAGTTCGGCTTGGTGGATGTCACTTCCACAGATTTTCGTAAATGTTCATGAATTTATGAATCCCAATAACTAGTATAGCTCTTTACGCGATGAATTCATGTGCAATGACTGTGTTGAGTTTCTAGCTTGTTATAGTCTTCATATGGGGTCAATTAGACAGTCCTATAAGAACTACAGGATTCGAGACTCTGACCCACAATTTATTGAGAATTAAAATGGAAAAGTGCATCAATGAATGTTTAATATTATCTCATTGCTGAGTAAAGGGCGAGAAATTAGAGCTTTCATGCTTAACTATGAAATTGGGGAGTTTGGGACACACCTTAAAAACTTAGTTCTACAAGGAAAGAAGGGAGAACATTAAGAAGAGGTGGCATGATGATGATTGTAGAACATAAAGAACACTTCTAGCACTGGAAATTCCTATAATACTTAAATGTATGATTACAAAACCTTCTTCGACTGCACTCCAGGTTTACATATCAATCTCAATAAGTTCCTGTATAACCTATGGTTTCTAGATTTTCTATATACAAAAAATTTATTACACAAACACACAAGAAGAATCATGAATCAGTTAGATCCGAAACAGATTGGACATCACCTCCAATTGAGATGTCTCTTTCTCATAGAACCGGTCACAATTAATTAACATTTGGCATACCACCCGTGCAAAAAACTATCCTTGTTGAAGAACTAGGAAAGCTTCATTTAACTAGGAAGCCCTCATATAATTACACGGTTGTCATCAAGAGAAACAACAAAGCAACAAGCACAGAGAACAGAATGTCATGGCTGTAAAGGCCTGCAGAACATAAAATAGAGTCAGTTAGTGGTTGAATACATATTAATAGAGTTGCTGAGATCATTGTATGCAAGGATATGGTGTTATTCAGTAGTATGGCTAACAGTTCCAATCTACTAGAGGTATTCAATCCAATTAAAACTGAAAAAAATGACTCCAATAATTGTGAATAATCTGAAAAACAAAAAAAAAATTTAAATAGAATGGGTTGTGGGTTTCAAATTTGAACATATATTATACGATTGACAATTAATTTTGAAACTATATTTAGAATTTAGATTGTATTTTGATATGCAAAGATAAATTTGTTTGAACCTATATATAGTGTATTTTTATAAATAATCTTAGCCTTGTACATGATGTATTTTTATGAAATTATATTTCTATATTTTGAAGAATTTATATATTAAATTTTTTAAAAGAAAACTGAAAAACCAATTCAATTCAAATGAATTTAAGATTGGACGGGATTTACATTTTGAAACCAAATCATTGAATGATATTGTAAGAAAACCAATTAGGTTGGATCAGGTGGCTTTTCCCTCAAAACTGATTCAATGTGGTACATGAAAACCCACGCAATATTCTTTTCTTTTAAGAATTATATAAGTTCTTCACCTCATCGTAAGATACATTTAAACACCCATATATTTCTCACATGCATATATTTTATCTTAAATTTTAAACAGTGTTTGAAAACTTCATAGATTACTGAACAAACAATACAACCGGAAAAGATTCTCTTACAACTTTGACTTGATGCTGCTGCAGGAAGAGCAGGGATGTTGATAGCTGCAGTTCCAGTAATGTGGAATTATCAAAAGTTTATAAAAGAAATATAACATTTCACATAAAAATGAATTAAAAGAAAAATTATGAAGCTAAAAAGAATCCAAAATAAAAGGATTTTCTTCTCTCTGGATAAAAGGAAAAATAATAAAATAAATAAAGAGCAGTTTTCCTCTTATAATTATATGAATTTTCAATAGGGTCTACGTACATTTATTGCACGATGAAGAAGTCAGTTGAGATGTAGAAGGCCAAGGAGCTGGAATATTATCATTCAGATCACAAAGGAAGCTGATCCCAGAAATACTGTCAAATGTAGCATCTGAAGGCAAACTAGGTAATAGACAACCAGCCTCTGTTTAGGGTAGACAATGCAGCAAGTCACCTCTCAGTAGAACATTAATTAAGAGGTAATATAATTATAATGCAGCAAATCACGTATCAGCAGAACAATAATAGAAGAGCATATTAAAGTAGACTTCAATGATGTTTCAAAAGTGCATATTCTTAATTGAACCCCCTTCACCTTCCTTCCCTCCCCTTCCGTCCCCCAAATATGGCACTTGCACATAATTTATATTGACACAATGTACATTGTGGAATTACCTTGATTACCAACTGAAGCATCCACATTGTTGATTTCCACACCATGTTGAATAAGAGAGAGAGAAGAAGAATTATTAACATCAGGTACAAAATATTATGGGTATTGTGTGTGAGCTTAGCATACTAACAAGAAAAGAGAAAAGAAATTAACCTTGGAGGGAAAAGTCTTTAAGGCTTATATGACAGAGACCATAAACATCTGCAGTAATATTTGATCTTTTCAATTTCATTGCCAAAGTCTCCGCACAATCCAAAGCTTGCAAGTTCGTGATGAAGCTCTGTTTTTGCAAGTGAGACACGTAGCTTTCCATAGCATTACAGCATGCTGTTTTGTTACTTATCTCATCCACACAACCCTTGGCAACTTGCTTTGTGTCAGGGAAAACCAGTGGGCAAGCTGGTGCAGAAGACAAAGAAAATTTAGGTAAAAAAAGGCAATATTAAGGGCCCAGAACGATTAGCATCATTAGGAATTATCACCAAGTGATTAGAAGGCACCTAATGCAATCAGCTATAGATAATCTACTAGAATCATCACAGGATGAACATTGCACATGTAGCAAGGTTTTTCATCTATAAATAGACAGAGAAAATACAACCATGAAGGAAAAAACATCCCAACTCACAATCTACCCAACCTGTCACTGAGGAATGATATATTATTTTTACTCAAACTGACCTTTGTTCACGTTGCAATTAGACAGTCCTCTAAGAACTTTCTTGGCATGAGAAGGTTCAAGCTTACTAGCTAACCACCGGAGGACAACATTTCTACAATCATTGACCCGATTTGAGTGCTCAGGTTGAACATGTGGCGCATCTATGGCCAAAATATCAGAGCCTTTTGATGCAATTGCTTTAGCTGCTTCTAATATAGCATTCTGACAGATTTGGTAGCAGCATTCTTTCACGGGATCAATTTTCTCACATGCAGTAAGGAGCTTAGTAGTATCCACCATATCATAAAAATCATTCACATTTTTTACTGGGCAAGATGCCTCAGTGAGATTTGAAGAACGAATTGAACATATCTGCTTCAGATTATTAGTGGCACCCTGGCCCATCAAAATTTGTTCCACATCTGCAAGGCAATGTTTAGCATTGGTCCCGTTTAAGGCAAGTACGTTGGTATGTATACTGGATTGACCAATAAGAATTGTGAGAGTGGCTTCCAATTGGGGACAACATATTACATTAGCCAGAAATGGTGCAAAAACTTCCCAGCAATCAATTGCTGTCACACTTATCAAACTTTCAGCAGTAGTAAAGTTCAAAGTGCAAAGTCCTGCAAGATACATGGATAAAGACAGTAAGAGAGAGGGGGGGAGTGAACATCCAAATTCAAGCATTTGAAAACCCAAAAAAACCACAAAGTCGTCTAGGAAAGAACCTGATAACTTTGGGATAGTGTTATTGGTGAATGGAGCCAAAGGTGAAGGTGCGAGAGGAAGAAAGGGTTGCAGAGAACCAAGAGGTGAGGGTTTGGGGAACATAGAACCCACATGGCTATCCAGTCGTACAGGACCTTGAAGATGATTACTGCTAAGGGATTCAAGTGCACCTACACCAAAAAACGAATAAGAGAGTATCGTTTCCTTTGTGTACAAGTTTCTTCCTCTTGCTTACTCACTTAGCATAAGTTAGCAAAGCAAGGAATTGTGTACAAAAAATTACAAACACTGTTGTGTTAAAGATTACGAGTAATAGCAGCCACAGTTCAAGCATAAGGATGTGATGTGAGAACATATCTCATAGTTAAAAGGTACTTAAGCATGGAAACGTATCTCCAACTCAACATTAATTAATTCTCACCAATAAAAGTTTCCAGACACCAAATTTTATTTTATTTCAACTGTCTGTTACATTACAGTGTCAACCCAGTCAAATTTGTTCGACAGCAATTGCCGCTTCTAAATATGTATCCAACATTAAAAAAAAAAAAACTACGTACTCCATTGTCCAGAGACTCCTCGCTATGCGAAGGTAAGGGGAAGAGATATTGTACGCAGCCTTATCATTGCATATGCAAAGAGACTGTTTCCGAATTCGAATCCATGATCAACAAGTTACTAAGGCAACATTAACACAACCAAATACTAGTTATTTGTTGAACCAAAGCAGAACATAATGATGACAATGCATGGTAGAGTTAAACTTCAATTCATAGCATGATGTCTAGCACTCTTAAAATTTTATGGGGGAAGGAGTGGCTGTCTAGCATTGCAACACTAAGTCTCCAAAATCAAGGATCCAACTATACCGATCAATAATTAACATGATGTAGCCTAATTTTGGAAGATGAACTCTATATTATAAGGGCTAAATCACACAAGCTCCCTTGTTAATATGATTAAAGACCAATAACATGTCAAAAACAGCAAGATTATTTGTACGAAACCAAAATTCATGAACTGAGTTTCTTTCTTTTTTTTTCATTGCACAGAAAATTAGCTCTGAATGTAAAACTGAAACAATTCCAAAACCCTAACTCTGGCTGCAGATGCCACTACCCCTTCTCAGTTCTCATCATATTAAACATTAGAAATTAGAAACTAGCAATAGAAATCACGAAACTAGAGAATAATGCAAGTAAACAGAGTTAATTAAACAAAAAAAAAAATATTTCATCAACAACGAATGCGCTTTAAACAGCAGAGCAATGCTGAAAATTTATTCAGCTCAAACACTGCTTCCTCAAAACAAAATACCCAACAATGGAATTCAGCACACCCACATGAGTTATAGTATGAGAGATCAAATAAAAACGATGAAAAGTGAGAAAAGGGGACTTACAGAGAGGCAGAAGGAAGAGGAAGAGGAAGAGGAAGAGGTGGGGCATGGCGCAGAAAAGGGAAAGCAGCATTCAAGGAGAGAACGAAAAGGTGAGTGGTTGTGGCATTGGAGACAGAAGAAGAAGAAGAAGAGGAACTAGAAGGATCGAAAAAGGGTTATATGATATGATGTAATGTGTGAAGCGAAGGAAGAAAGTGAGGAAGAAAAAGAGGAGTGAAAGCATGCCATGAATGAATGAGTTATGAGTGAGGGTTCAAAGTGAGTGGGGACTGTGGCTGGCAGACTCAGTAATAGCTGTCTGGTGAGACCCATAAGAAGCAGAGTAGACCCCACCATTTCCATTCGCACTAAGCTACCCGCATTTAAGCCACCATTCCCTTTTTTTTTAATTCCACTTCTTCCCTTTGCTTTTCCTGTTTTGCTTCTCTCTGTTTTTTTATCAACCATATATAAGGCGTTATGCAAGAAGATGCTAATCTAATTTAATCTTATAAAATTAATTATAAGGTGAAAATTATTTTTATTTATATATTTTATTTTAATATTATCTCTCTACCCAGAGTATTTTGGGTTTATTACATAAAGAATATGATAACTAACCTTTTAATGCATCGATAATATGATCTAATGTTATGTTAGAATGTAATTTAAATTTAACTCAACTTTATAACGGATTATGTTTCACTTATATATATATATATATATATATATATATATATATTTTCTGTATCTTGACCTTACCTCTCATTGATGTGAAATTTGTATCTTATGTTAATAATATTTTTTTGGCACTCTTATAATTTATAGAAGTGAACTTTTGATGAGTTCGATTTTTTATTTAATATTTTTATTTAAAAGTCAAATCTATTAAAATTATAATTTTTAATAAATTTTAACTAATTAATATATATATATAAATAAAAGAAAAAATTGTTATTAGCATTTCTCTTTTTATAATATTTTATTTTATGTATGAGTCAGCTTCTTCACACGCGCGCACACATACTAGGTGTTGTTTTTTTTTTTTTTTCCTTCTTCTTTTGTATGTGTTGTGTTACCGGTTTGCAGGTTTCGTGTGTTTTTGTTTTGGCGCCAACTGTGTCATGTGGCAGTTGGTAGATGGCGTCATTAATAGGGTCAGTTTTCTGGCTGTTGCTTTTATTTATTTTGACATGGAATTGGAAACGGAATGGAGGCGTTGCTTGCTCCTTCCTACCAGTTCCATTTATGATTTACCCCTAATGCATTTAATTCCACATTATTCTTTTTGGCTAATCAACTGTTATAAGCATCGTTTTTTTTTTCTTTCGGATTTTATGTCACTGAATCAACCTTGTTGATTGTACGGCTCTTTTACAATTAATGACACTTCCCGTTGATGCGTATTATTCTTACACACCATCGTCCATCAATATGTTAGATTTTTTTTTTTTACGTTGGTATTCAAATAATTCAAACATCACAATTAAAAGTCGAGTGCCTGAATTAATTTTAAGTTTTGAGATTTGAGTATGTAATTCTATTAAGGAGTAATAGTCTTTCCTAACTATCAATAACCACATTTTTTTTAATTATCTTTAATAAGGTTGTAATAAATGGATCAAATTGTTGCAAATCAAAAAGTTTCACTGACGGATAATCTTTACTAAAGCCAAATAATTATTAGTTTTAATTATCTATAATTGCTAATTTAGATTACATTATGTTGCATGAAAATAAATAAAATAGAATATATTTAAGAGTTTAATGTTTATGTATTGTTATCTAATTACAAATCTACTATTTAAATTATTTTTAAAAATTAATAAACTTAAATATTTTGACCAGATAACTTAAATCAACTCAAACTATTTATAAACAGATTGATTTAGTTTGATTTTTTTTTGAAAAATAATTTAAATTGTAAATTTTATCAAATTAAACTCAAAACGACCTTGTATACCCTTACCTAGAGAATAAATGGATAGCATAAAAAGTTCTTTCCTGTCATACTGATACTAAGAGAAAGCCCACAACAATTCACTAAGCTCTTTGCGTCGCAGCCCGCAATCGTTGGGCCCAACTGCCAAGCACTCTCAAATTCGGCCTCAGCATGCCTTGTGAGACTCAGAGCGCTACTCCAATTCTAGAATTGACGAATCATTAAGGGTTCTCGTTTAAAGAAATAAAATAGATGAAAATAGGTGAAATATTTAACTTAAAATAGATTGTAAAAATATGAAATTTATACCAATTTTACAACTTTCAGTTTAAATGCATCTAAGTATAATTAAATCAAACACTACTTATAAAAGCAACTTCAGAGTCAATAACATTTGAGCCGACTTCAATAATCTTGCATAAAATATAATTTTAATTTTAACTCTCATATGTGATATTCCTTTTTAATAAAAAAATTAATTATGTTCCTATCTTATACATATAACTAATTTACCAATAAGTGGTTGATACAAGTGATCCTAAATTTGGTCCCCTTAAGTAAGATTTAAAGTTTCAGTCTTGTGGATAAAAAAAGTTTAATTGAGAGAGTAATCATTAAAGGTGGTCAGTCAGTAATCAGTAAAGTCGGTGGATACTCCGCACCAATATTATGATATAAAAAAATTTATTTAAGCTTTTATCAACTGTTATTGTAATAATATACCATTTATTAAAAGGAAGAGTAAATAGTAATAAAAAATAACATTATATGTACGTATTAGAAATATTATAATCAATTTTACATTTAATTTAATATTTAAATTATCGTATGTATATGAAGATTAAATTGAAAGTTTTCTCATAAAGTCTAAATTGAAAAACGAATTTCGTGCATAATAAATAAAAATTATATTTTGATCTTTCATTCTTTGCCAATTGAAACTAATATTAATTAATTTCAAGCATTAGTTATTTGTGTTTGATTTGTCTTTAATTCAACCCCGGCTCTAGCTAACCCAAGCAGATTTAAGATTGCATGTTTATTCGTCTTGTAGTCAATCGTATTTCAGTCCAATGATTAGTCGGCAATCATAACTGAGAAGTCCTTAGATCTTTATATATATATATATATATATATATATATATATATTGAACTAGTAATTAGATTTTTTTTTTTATAGTATGCTCAAATATATAGATTTCGTTTTCACTTTCACCACGTTATTTAGGAGTGCCATGTCAATTTTACATGAACAATCCCGAAATTTATCACGTACAGTAGGAAAAGCAAAAGGACAATTACTATCGACCTTCAAATTGGAAAGCAGAAATGAATAAATAACTACACCACCACGTATTAAACAAGGAAAAAGACAGTCAGATAATATATATTTTCTGGACCGGTTTGTTCGCGTCATGGTTAGATGAATAACGATACAGTACACGAAACTTCTTTGATTTGGTCTCTTCTTAATTCCTCTAGAGTGTGATTTGGACTCAGTAATTAGAAAGCTAAATTGAAATCAATATATATATATATATATAATTAAATCATTTATACACATCGGTAACTCTTGAAAGAAGGATTAACTTTGTTCAATTAATTCCAAAAAAGAGTTATTTTTTTATATCATTTATTTTCTTAAAATCTAATAATTCTTAATTATTAAATTTCAAGAAAATAAACAATAATAATAAAAAATAATTTTAAAATAATTATTCTTAAAATAGGTTCATCTCTCCTTTTATATATATATAACATTTCCATTTTTTTTTTTGTCAGTTTTACACAAGAAACTCACTAGTGTTGAGGTTTTACTATCAGAATGAGGAATATGCAAATCACACATTCCCAACCTTACAAGTAAAACACAAGCTGAAAACATATGGAAAAACAAATAAAAGAATCCCGGCTATTTAACATAGTTGGATTTTGTACAAAAGTAGAAACCTAGCTAAACCTTTTGTGAGCGTCTACACTACACAACCCACCACCTTCCCTTAATTAACTTCAGGTATACTCTGAAGCACGGGCCTCCAAGGCCTATGATGAACATCATGATCTCTAGCGTGTATCAAGCGAGCCAGTACTTGTTCCACAGAAGCGTGTCCTTCACCTAATTTCTTATCATTAATCTCTTTCGCTGATCCCAACAACTTCTCCAGCTCCTTCTTTGAGATCTTTATCTTCACCTTCCCATTGGCATCAGAAGAAGCTCTCAGCGCACCCAAGAGCTTCTCCTTCTCCACGTTCCCCAAAATCTCCCCATGAACTTCATCAAACACCTTATTCTTCCTTCTCTTATTAGATGATGATGACAAAGAACCCCAATCATCACCACCCCAATCCATAGATGACGACTCCGTGGCACTGGCACAACAGTTTCCCATATATATTAATTTGTGTGTGTATATCTACTATTGTAAATAAGTATCTAGCTAGCTAGCTTTGTAGCTTAATTTCTTTAGGATGAAGTGTGTAAAAATGGGAATGATGAGAGAGATTTGTGAGGTGGGGAGGGTTTGATATTTATAAGGGTGATGTAAGAGAGGTGGTGGGTAATACCGTAATAGGCAAATTGACTTTTGGTTCGGAATATTTAATTTACAATTGGATTAATTCTTAGGCACATGTGGCAGATAGATAGATCTGATCATTTTTATGTGCATATGGCAGCTGAAAGGGTAAGCTTTGTTGACCAAATTAATTTAATTATATCTATATACGAGATTTGTTAACTTAAGTTTACTTGATTCGGTCCATTCAGGGACGTGTGTGAAATGGGGGACGAAGGGAGCATCTCTGGGATCGCAAAGCAAGTGCGTGTGAACGCGCAAATGCCATTGCGAATCTTAGACTTAATTAGGGATAACTGGCTTGTTCGTTCTTCCATTATTTTTAACCTATCACGTGTGGGCTTGGTTAATTTAATCCCTTTGCGTAACCTAGCTTTTATCCTCCATGATCGACAAACCTACTAACGTGGTAAAGAATCTTGTGCTTTCAAATTAAACCAATTTTATGAGCGGTGCTGCGCAGTTTCTCTTCTTGTTAATTAAATTTCTGGAAACTTCAATATCGATCGTTGAATAAGTAACTTATTATTTTATACGATAATCTAGAATCATTGATATTTTGAATCGAACGTTATAATTGAATTGGTTAATCTGTTTTGAATCATTAAAAGATTGATTGAGAAATGCAACACACACTTCTTTTAACATGTTATTGTTTGAAATTTGTTTATTTACTAAAAATATAAAGTTAAGTGAGTCTCACCACAGTTATATTTATATTTTTAATAAATGGAACTACATTTGATTATTTTTTATTAATATTTTTTTACTTAGTAAAAGTACCAACAAAATAAGAATTAAAAAATTAATATAGCGTCATTTATATATATATATATATATATATATATATTAAAACAATAACATTCATTTTTTATAACGCCTAATATTTTAAAATGAATTAGGAAAAGAAAATAATAAGCAATATATTGCAACGCAGTCTTTGTTAGTAGATTTTAGGTGAAATCATTTGTGGAATTTTCGAAACACTGAAGAAGAGAGTTCAATGAATTATATCTTGTTTTCAATATTGATAAGGTAAGTTTCTTTCGTAATCATAAGAATGTTCGGATTAAAACAAGAGAAGAAGCAGCCTTGCATTAATATTCCGTATAGCCCATAGGAATATAATATTGGAACTCAATTAACTTTGTAATGCTTGCACATGGCAAGGAAAGATATTTATGCGTATGCGTTGTTCATAAAAAAGTAAAAGGAAGAACAGACACAAATATATGGTTCTCCAAGCTGGCTAGAATTAATTTATAGGACCCAGCTACCGATTCCCTTGAGATTGAGAGAGTGGGCACCGACTTAGATTTTTATTCCCCTTGGCAATGTGTCATGCTTTTCTGTACACCGGCGGTGAGCAGAAGGAAAACTTCCAAGAGAAATTAAGGATTCTTTGTTATGAATATCTAATTTATCCCACCTGATTTGTAGCATTCTTTCCCTTCGCCAATGTATTTTTGTTTATATATTTTAGATTGGTTATCGAATTAATTTTCGATCCAAACAATTTAGTTATATTTAGAGTTTTTATCTTTATTTTAATAAAAATGTATTTTTCAACTGAATTATACTCATTAGATATATAATTATGGATTTAATTTCCTAATTTGTGGTTTGATAATTAAAAATCTTCCATAATAAACTCTGTAAAACTCAAATTTTAATATTATAAATAGTTTTTATCTAAAATAGCAGTTAGCTTGTATTAGGGCGACTAACCACGGTTAGATTTTTCTGCTGATTAATTGTTTGTTATTATTAGTCTGAAAGCTAAGCAAAGCATAATTTACCTTTATTTCTACTCACTTGATTATAATGGTAATTTCCTGGAAAACCCTGCTCCTGAATTGGATAAGCATCGCCCACAGATATCCAAACTGAACCATCGCATCCTTTAATATTCTTATCATAACCTATATATATATATATATATATATATATATATATATATAATCTGAAATCATCTGCTGCGTCATTTTTGACTCATTTTCCATTTGCCTCATACTACACAGTTAGGTCACCAGCTGATAGAGTTGACAAATTCTTTCATCGGAGCTAAATTTGGCACAAATAGGCAAATAGTTGAGTTAGAAAAACTTCGGTTAGAGATTTCAACTGATGCAAACTCTAGTGTTTTAATATTTTAAAACAAAACTAGACAATTTTTGTATATATAGGCAAACGGATTTTGGCCCACAGGCTACCCGCGAAACATGCAACCCACACGGTATACATGCTTCATTTTTTTAGCCCATTTAAAAAGTGAGCTTTTTAGCCTGCCTTGCATAACCAGCGGGTTAAACGGACCAACGGCTATTTTGATCTCTATTAAAAAATAAAAAAAAGGTGTGTGATTTAGCAAACAAAGGAGGTGTTTTAGCAAAACTAAAACCCCTAACCTTAGAAGGCCCAGCCCTAATGCGCACACACTAAACTAAATGTAACTCCCTTTGGCGCACTTACCTCACCACTCAGACAGCCACCTCAGCCACGCACTCATCTCTCCACACAGCAGCCAATCACCACTCCAGACCGCCACGGCTCCTCCACTAGCGCAGGCAGTCACGCAAACTGTTATTGCATGTTTGTTTAAATAATTCACAATTTCTTTTTTCTTTTTTTAATGCAGCCTACCCGCAAAACCCACAAGGTATGCGGGGCGGGGCGGGTTCAATAAAAACGAATCCATTTAGAAAGCGGGTTTCGCGAGTAATGGGTTTCGTTTGGCAGACGGATTTACCAGCATGCCCATCTCTCTCTGTGACTGACCAATCTTTATTAAAAAAGGATTGCTAGGTTTAATTTGTGTCACAAAACACATTTATGAGATAAATTCTTATTTACAAAATAGATACTAAGGATCGCCAAATCTTATCTTAAAGAGAGCACAAACACAAAGATAAAAACAAAATTTATTAAATTTCCCAAATGACGGATCCAAAGATTACATATAAATTTACTTAACCCAAACAACATAAGTTTAGTTTGACATTCCCAACCTTAGCCCCAAACTGATAACAACAAGAGCACTTCCTTGATGGCTCTAGGCTAAGCCTTAACTTTTCTCACGTTTAGCCTCAAAATGGCAACTCTAGATTTAGGGACTAAGTAGGTCTCTATGGTTAATTTCATGTTCTGACAGTTAGACAGAAGAATTCCATTAAAATTAAAACAACATACAATTGAAAATAAATAATTCAGAGAACTAATTATAAAATTTCAAAGGACTTACAAAGTAATTTAATAATATTCGAAGAAAAGATTGCTACAAATAATGAAAATCAAAGATTGCATCAAAAAGCAATGCTAGCTAGTTTTGTCGGTATTGGAATCGAAGCTAACCTTCTCGATCTAGAAACCCATATAGTGTCATCAAATCAAATTGAGATACCATAAATCACCGCCAACACCTTCTCTTCAAGTTAGTGGCTTTCAGTAATAGAAGTAAGAATAGTGGCAAATATAGAGCAACGACACCACGGCTATGGACATGGCTTAGTGTTTGATGGATTGAAGTAAAAAATTCAGTAACAATAACAGTCAACTTTAAATATAAATCATTTTATAAATTAAATTATCATAATTTATTGCACAGAGAATATAATTAAGATTTATTGCTGCACTTTTCTTTAATTTCATATTTTTATCGCATCCACTTTTTGTTTTAATCTCTGTCTTATTAGTTGATATATAAAGAAGACTCGTAGGGATACAGTTTTAATTACTTCTAGAAACTAGAAATTAATAATGTTTTGAGAGTGATATTGATACCTAAAGAACCTTGCAGTTTAACAATAAATGTACTTCTCCTCTTAAACAAGCAAGAACATATACTTTTCCAAAACACAACTATGTTTGGTGGTGAGTCGTTTTATTTTTCGTTTAGCTTGGTTTTATTCGACATATATACAACTCAATTTCTTTGTCTGATCAGCATGTGAGGCTGGGTGGGAGGACCTATAATTGCGAGTAATGGCTGCAGTTGGAAATTGACCAAACGTGCTAAGTTACGGGACCATATATATTTTCACATGCTATAATCAATAATTATACTAACCTGATAAGGTAATCTTTATGTTTCATGAATAATTGACATATTTTCCACCTATGACAAGTCCATACCAGATTCTGTTGAATACTTTTATATTAGGCTCAAGGAGATCAAGGGGAAAAAGTGCGTCAGATTTTCTCAGTTGGGCTACTATACGGACTGATATAAATCAAATTAACACGTAGTAGGGCAGGTTTAGAACAGGATTAAGTATTCAAGATATTATTATTAGCTCGGTGCCTTTCTTTTTTGTTCTCTGTATTTATATATAGTGTATAACTCCGTTCATTTTTCCAGGTAATTATTCAGGTTTGTAACACACGATGACATTGATCTCTGCTATGGATAACTGTCTTAGAGTGTACATTAGATGATTAAGTTCGATTTCCTTTTATTTATTTTGTAGTAGTAAGTGATATAGGTGGTATTAGAAACTTGGAATCAGTTGCTAATTAATCTGTGACCAATACTGGTATTACAATAACCAAAGTACCAAACCATTAGACTAGGCTGTAGCCAGACAGCCATTATAAAGGTGGAAACTTGTAATTTAATAGGAAAAAAAAAAAAGAATGGAAACCTATTAATTTTTATTATTATCTTATTACTCTAGTTCATCAAAAAGAAATTATGACTAATCTAAAATTCGACTAAAAGATAAATAAAGTGTGAAAATTAATTTTTTCTCCATAGATCCAAAACTTTTTAATTAATTCAGCAGAATCGTTCTTGTTTTGTTAGTGTGCAAATATATATACACAGGTCATGGCTGCATTCATTATCCTAGCGGCTATTATCAATCCGAAATTACTTCAAGTGTTAATTTTAGTTGTATATTAATTAATTATCGGTTATGTTGAATTATGAATAACATAGATTGATGAAGGCGGCCAAAATTAGGAGAACGTGGGTCCCAGTTAAGTGACAATACACACTGACACGTACAATATTCAAAATGTTCATGTTAATTAGTTGTGTGCGGTGTTTTTCATTTGATCTAATATTTTCCATGTTGAACAGCCATATCAAATTAACTGAGCAGACGGACCAGGTATTAAACAGGATCAGTTTAAGTTGTTAAGACATCTTTAATGAAATTTTTTGAAAGATTTATTAAGTGAATATAGTTTTTTCTATTGGAGTAAATTTATGTAGTAAATAAAGTTTAAAAAAAAAATAAGATTTTTATATTCTACCAAAAAAATTACAAGAAATTATTTCTTAGCAATATAAAATGGTATTTATACTACACATAATAATATTATAATTAAGTGAAAATAAAAAATATAAAAGTATGAATTTTTTTAAGTTTTTTAGAACTGTTTATTATTTGAACAAAATTGTGTATGAAATTCTTATAATGATAATGTGAGACCACAAAAAATATTGTAAGAATCACAAAAACTAATTTAAGAAACCCACTTAAAAAATATCGATGCTCTAATTTGTTTGTTCTGTGTAAGTAATTTTACTGGATGATTCTTTTATCTATGACATGAGTTGGAATTTTAATTGTTGGGTGCAATAAAGGTTAGGTATTTTCTGGTTTGCCACACCCTAGTCGACATGACTATCTTTCAGTGACATGGGCATTAATTTCTTTTGTACTTCTTATATCATCTTTAATAAGAGTTCTTGCAAGTAAATCTTAATTCTAACATCTAATCTTGTTAAGATTTATTATTAGAGCATTTTGTTGAATCTTTAAGTGAAGATGCAATTATTCTATAAAAACTTCCAAAATCTACAACAATTTTAAAAAAAATGATATTTTACTCTCTCTGCGTAACATTCTAGTGGAAAGCAACTATTAGCAACATGAAGAAAAAACTGAAACTTTGAGGAGGAGGAGAACAACTAAATACATAACAACACCAATATCAATATAGATCTCAAGTCATAAATGATTAAAAAAAAAATAATTGGAGAGGAATGTCACTGTCTTTGAACATATGAAGGAGCGACACTCTCTTAGATCTATTTTCTCTCCCTATTCGTCGACACGGAAATGAAATGACGCGGAGGGGAGGAGCACGCGGAGAGGAAGGGTGTGAGGAGGGGGGTAAGGGCATAGCCGGGAATTTATTTTAAGGGAGCCAACTTTAAAAAACCATGGATTAAAAAATTGGGGAGGCATATTATATTTATGCATAGTACTGTAAAAGAAATCCAACTCGGGGCTCCCTTAGGCCACCCCTGAAGGAAGGGGAAAAAAATAAATTTCTGGTATAATTTCTTTTAAAAGTATCCCCTTGATTAGGGGAAGTATATATCCATGTCGCTCCATTTTCCAAAACTGAAGTTTTCTCTCCTGTCTTTTATTTATTTATTTATCAAAATGACATACAAATCAATAGAGAAAAACCACAACGAGGGTGGTTAGCTGTTGATGCATTGGTTGAATATGGATTTAGTGTATAATGACAATAATGAGATTTAAATATAAGACTTCATGTTAATTAGTAAGATTTCGGATCTTTCCACTGCTAAAGCAATCCTAATGATGAGTTATTGAGTTGATGATGGTTTTGGCTTAAATAAATACAATTAACTTATTATGGACATTAAGTAGTTCTAGTTTGATTCATCTGTTAGCTACATATATTTTATAATTATATTTTATTATATACATAAAATTTAAAATTAAATATTATAGTTTAATTTTATTAAATTTATATATTTTGTATTAAATTCATATAATTATGATTGTAATGTTATTATTATTATTATTATATGAAATCTACTTTATTTTTACGTGAAATAAAAATAACATAATTTAATATTTCATATATTTCAACCCAAATAATTTAAAATAATTTACATTAGTCTAATAATAAGCAGGGTCATGACAACTGCAAGGCTAATATGAAATAATTGTCTTTGGTATTGAATATTACTAAGACCTTCATATTTTTTTAAAAGATATTTATTATTAATTTAATTGTCATGCGACAAATTTTACTATGACATCATATATTATTTGTTACTAATTTTTTAGTAAAACTACATAGTCTTAAGAAAGTATTGATTGAACAATTGAAAATTTTGGATGAGGATGGATTGAAAAAACTATATTCTAGGTGAGTAGTATAATATTATATATCACTTTTTTAAATAGAGATATTAAATAAAATATGAAATTAATTGTGAAAGAAAGTTATGTTCTTTATTAAATGCAAGCTCTGTTTATAAAATATTATTAACATGCACTTGTAATTATTATTGTTGTTGTTGAAAGTAATTTTTTGAAAATTAAAATTGTTTAAATTTTATTCGATATTAACTATATTAAATGATAAATTGAATAAAATTTTCATTTTATATATTTATCGTGAAATGATAGATT
>PYAF01003359.1:971594-991223 GCA_007407185.1 Glycine tomentella | reverse complement strand
TTATTAAATGCAAGCTCTGTTTATAAAATATTATTAACATGCACTTGTAATTATTATTGTTGTTGTTGAAAGTAATTTTTTGAAAATTAAAATTGTTTAAATTTTATTCGATATTAACTATATTAAATGATAAATTGAATAAAATTTTCATTTTATATATTTATCGTGAAATGATAGATTAATAATTTTGTAATCAATAGAAAATAAAATGAAAATTGATAAGGTATATTAAATTAAATTTTGAATATAAATTTCACCTAAGACCTAATAAAATAAAATGAAAAATAACAAGTTATGCTAAGTCAATATTTAAATATTAATTTCACCTATGATATCCAAAAAAAAACAATGAATTAAAAAGTTGACAAATTATATTAAATTCAATTTTAAATATAAATTTCGTCCAAGATCTTAAATTTTCTAGACAGAACCCTGATAATAAAAAAGTTGTTGTAGTTGATACATAAGTACCAAGTTAAAATAAAATGTTATTAAATGGAACTTTTGACATGGACTGTGCCACTAGAAACCTAGCGACAGAAGATGAAAAAAAATCAAATGTGTTAATTTTGGACGTATATAGAGTATGGCAGTTGTTTATATGTACAGTAAGTATTACATTGGAGATTAGTAAAAAATTATTATAAACATATATAATTTTAAATAATTATTATAAAATAAAAATAAATTATTTAATTATTAAAATCAATGTCGTCTCAACATGCACAATTTACTCATTCGAAAATATGTCAGTAAACAACCCAAATTAATCTGTACCTGTAGATTTATGTATCTGATATTTTTGTTTTGGTCCTAATAATGCCAACGAAACTCACATTTTTCCAGCATATTCCTCGATGGCGAATTTAGGCAATGTCTTGGTTTGCAATTTCCAGCATAATTTCATGTTTTATTAATTATGACCTAAAAATATGCCAAAATTACTTCCACCTTGTTTGGATCAGCGTCGTGAACCGTGGAGGCATGCAGGTCATCCCCGAAGCATATAATAAGGGGTTTCTGCGTTATCTTACCAAATTGATCTGAGGTGAATTTGGCAGAGTCACCATGCACGTACGTGTTCATATTTAAGTAATCTGCTCAGAAGGTTGTTGTTTTATTGCATAAGGAACTATCAGGTCTTTTAATTTAATTTATGACAGATTAGGGAGACCGTTGTACTTCTCTAACGATAAAATTCAGGAAGATTTTTCTAATGCGATTGGAGAGGCAGGATCCGGATTCTCGTCTTTTTCTTAATTGATTTAGGTGGGGGAAATAAAGCCCTATCTAACTAATAATTGTAGTCCTAATTAAAAATTAGACTTTTGAGTTTTGGCAGCTTGTACAATTCAAATATTTTTTTTGGTAATGAGAATTCAAATATTTTAAGATTGAATAACATTATTTATATAATGCTTTTTTATAATAATTTTATAATTTTATTTTTTCTCTCATCTTTCTTATTTACTTATATAGGTAGAGACACTTTTGAATGCATGCTTCTAGCCAGATCTCCTTAGCCCTAGAAAAACTTTTACAGGTACAGTAGGCATATGATAATAAGGTAAAAGTTGTTATATTATTAATTAATTATAAATTTTATTTGGTATGATTTCATCATTTCATTTTCACTTTTATTTTTTTATGAAAAAAATGTTATTGACATAAAATAATTTTATATTATTATTTAATCATAAATTATTATATATGATAATTTATTAATTTTTACTATAATTATTTTTAAAATATAATAACTTGAATTTATGACCAGATAATAATATAACCTATTAGGCTCTTTCTTTATATATTTTTTCTTCTGTTTTCATCATATATAATTTTTTTTCTTCCTATTTATTTTCCTTTTCTTCTGGTGCAATCCACCCCATTTTGGAAAAACCATTATAACACGGCAATGAGATAAATACGGGGATCAGTAGGTGAACGCTCACCAGACTGAAAAAATCCTAAATGCAAACCTACTTATGTTTGTTTGTTTCATCTCCCATGTTTTCGCTTTACTCTTTCTTCATCTTCTTCTTCTTCTGCATTGAAGCTACATGTGTATAAAGCGTTCTTTCTTTTTCTGTTCATGGCGTCAAGCGACAACGTTCAGGCAATACATCGTCACCGCAGGAGGGGGAGTTGCAGTTCCTCAGTGAATTCTTGGGAATTAGGTTCCAAGAAAAGTGAAGTTTCTGCGAGGAAGCTCGCTGCTGGGTTATGGCAGATGCAGTGTATGCAAGTCTCAAGCGATCATGCTGCTGCTTTAGGACGCAGCTCGTTTCCTTCCTCCGTGTCGCAGGTATATATGTTAGTTTTTTTAATTCACATCTGAAATGTGAAAAAATCACATCAAATGGTGAAACCGAACACGCAAGTAATTTTGATAAAATATTAATGTAATATTAAAATGTAGTATAATATAATTTATGATTCTAGCTAGTCCAATACGTGATCTCACACCATGATCTAAATTTGAAGCTAGTCCAACAACTTAATTAACTCTATCCAAAATTCCATTTCTGAAGGCATGACCATTAATTAGGACAAAAATCAAATTCTATACCAAGCTTCATTACCTTTTTTTGTTACGCCATCCCCACATATATGTTGTAGATAATTATGACCTTTGCAATCCCAACGAGTGGTAATAATTAACCACACCAATGAGAAAAGCTGCATTCAAAAACATGATTAGCATAATGATCAAAGGATGTTGTGAAAATGATTCTTCTTCTGAGATTATATTTTGTTTGTAGACCGACATACTGCAGAATCCTCCACGCAAAAATTCATACCTTTGGTGGGAAAACTTTGGTCCAGAATATCCGGAAAAATGAAATGTCAACGATTGCTCCATTTTTCTTTATAACATTTTATATGCTGATCATCATTTCACAGTGTATGCATGCTCCTTTAGAGTCTCGAATGATCAGAAACCAACCTTTCTTGCGTAGTAGACTTTGTATTCTCTTCTAGTCAAAGAAAAATTAGAAAACAGTTTTTCAGGATGCTAAGTTACAATTATGGTTAATATAATGTTTTATACAGAAATAAGTTGATATAAAAATTTGAGTACAATGGTACTCAAACTCGTACAAAATCCATCAATAGATCGAAGTCCACACTAATGTCATTCCTTAACCATATTATTTCATCTAGTTCTTGTAATAAAATCACACCAAAATCACCCAAAACAACTAATTACAATGATTCACTAGATGAATTTCAATTTTCTTGAACCAATCAGAAATTAAATATCACCAAACCCTATGTGTCTTGTTCAGAATTAATTGCATGTTGCGTTAAAACTGCTATAGGCCGCACCAACCTCACTATGATACACTGGGTATAGTTCATTTTTCAACTGCAGTATATCATATCCCATTAGTTTTGTCGTTGTAATTATAATATTTCTGCATGCATGTTTGCTTCAGCTGCCAAATGGAAATGTAAAGATCAGGTTTCCCCATTATGACAAACCTGAAGAAAAGTTTCAACAGACCAAAGATCAGCTAAAGAGGCCAATAACCATCTTGCGTTCAAGAAACGGACTTCGATGTGAGGTAACAAGCTAGTACGTAATTACTTGCTCATTATTATTTTAAGTTGCATCAGCTACTTGAGATGCATAGTACGTGTTAAATATGCTACATATTTCTAAAATCCTAACGATCTCTATAAAAAAAATTCTGGAAATGTATTATATCTAAAAGTTACATTTCTAAAATCTTCAGAAGCAAGGTTCCCAGTAGACAGTTTATACTTTAGCCTTATTTTAAAATAACTCAACATTCAATTTTTATTTATTCTTCTAACTTTTAAAACTGTAAAATTGTTAATTAAAATTTTCTAGTCAAGCAATTTCAACTTCTCACTTTATAATAATTCATTCAATTACTATCTTCCATAATAATTTATATCAAATTAAAAAAATAATAATAATTTTGAAAGACTTCTTTTAATGATGACAACTATTACAAGTATTATTATTAATATTCTATAAATATTCATTTAAAATTATTTTTTTAATATAGCTTAATACTTCAAGTTAATAGAACATTAGTTTCTATCAAGGAATCGTTAGTTCAAATAAAATTAAACTCGATTTCTTTAAATAAAATTTTTAATTTGAAATTTATAAATAAAAAAAGTGATTGGAAAAGTAAACAATAAAATATGGTCAAATTTTTCAATAAAAAATAGTTTTAGACATTTCTCACTAACAACTTATTTAGTGTTAGATCTTGAGGAAAGATCTGATCTTCACTAGATCTCCCAATAAAGGAAGTGGAGAGATCTTCAACATGAAGAATGAGTTAGTGTTAGATCTTGAGCAAAGATCTTGAGTTCAAGATCTGATTTTCACTATATCTCCCAATAAAGAAGGTGGAGAGATCTCTAACATGGAGAATAAGTTCTTGTAGAAAAACCCTCAAGACATGCACATTGTTAAAAAAAAATAAAGTTTTTTTCTCTTTCTCTTTTCCTAAGATTTCAGAATGAGATCTATCATTAAAGAAAAAAATTAGAAAGATATCAAGAGATCTTAAATTCTAAGTGATTCTACAGGGACTATCAAAAGTGATTTAAGATCTCAATTTGAAATTTACCACTAAAAATGCTCTAAGTGATATGATGAATATAAAAACATTAATTCCTTCTTTTTAGTATTTCTTTTGTGCCTACAAGACCACTAATATCAAATTAATTATTACAGTAACTTAAATTTGTTTCAAGATTAATATATCATTTTCAAATCTTTTTCTTTTGAAATTTTCTACTATTGGAATTCAAATAAAAAGGTGAAAACATATTTTAAAATTTGTTCAAATAAATTATGAACGAAAGAAAATAAATTCATTTGCAATTGATATATATATACAAAATAATCAAAATCAAAAGAATCTTAAGAATTAATCTTCAATTGAATTGTACGATCTTATTATTTCATTGAAATGTTTCTTTTATGGATCGTACTATTTTTATGAAATTTAATCCCACATTCATTTTAATGTGTTATTCTTTTAGTCAAAAAATGTAAAATAATCAATTGTACTCCCATATAATTCTTTTAAATAAGTAATAAAACTTCTTAGATAATCAACAACAATATTTATATTTATACATAATTTTAAATTATATTTCAGTAACAAATTAACTACAAATAAAATAATAGAATTTATTATCTAATAATTTAAATTTAAATTATTATCTTTAAGAATAAAAAATATCCACAACTTGAATTGGGGCCTAATGCAACTACCTCATCCGCCTCGAGGTAGTCGCGATCCTGCTCATATGCCTATATATATAACCCATGGTCACATACTCTTGATCACAACAATACAAAATCAATGCTTTGGATCAAAGTTATACTTACTTCTTAAAAAAAAACTACTATGATTTTCTAAAATATAATGCTTTATGTAATAAAAATATTGGGCTTTCAAAGCGGGTATTTGAATACTCTGAAAAGTATTTGAATACTTTTTACTTGAAGTATTCACATACTCTATGGAGTATTCAAATACCTTGCATAAGTTTCCGAAACTTGTCTCTCTGTGGTAATGAAATACTTCACCAAATATTTGATAGATTATTTGAATACTTTTTCGAGCTTTCAAATACTTCTCTCAAGAAGTCAAAAGATCAGCTCTTTGGAGTATTCAATTATCTCATTAGGTATCCTGATACTAAGTATTTTAATACTCTTTCAAGGATTTTGATACTAAATATTCTAATACTTTTGGTACTAAGTTTATATGCTCAAATGTAATTTTCAAAACATTTGCAAAACTAAAATAGGAAAACTAATGTACACACTCAATGATTAAACAATAATAAGCACATCTACGTACCCAAAATATATAATAAACCTGAGGCACTCAAACTCAATAAAAAGATAACGATACAACTCAAGAAATGCAATGAAAGTAGGGCGCGCAAGTAGTGGGAATCATCAAAACAAATAACTATATAAGGCTGGGAGCTCATGCAGAAGCGTAGAAACAATGCATCATCCTCTTCAATGCATCTTCTACAACTTCAACTATTATTGCAGCTCACACAAAAAAAAAGTCGAGGAAAAATTGTGCATCATATGAAGTACACTACAAGAAGAGTCTATAGGAAATGCCAAGGTACGTGTAATTAAATTTCAAATTGTAATTGTGATCTTGAATCAATAAGAATGAAATGATTGAGGAAGGCCGTAGAAACTACTTTCGTAAGAAAAAAGAAATTAGAAATCAAATGAGAGTTTTGGAGATCCTATAACACCCTAGCTGCTTTCAAGATCAAGAATTATTTATATAAATTAATATAAGACTTTTTAGTTATTTTGACATCATTTACATACTTTTTAAAATTTTCTTCAAAAGTCGTTCATTTTATAATTGTTCCAAGTTAAATCACTTTTAATTTTGAAGTTTTTAAATGGTAGGTTATAAAAAAATAGATCTATATCTTGTTGGTACAAATAATACTAATTAATTATTTTAAATTAATATCAGTTGTATAGTCTCATACTTATACAACCATTAAAGTTCTCTCATTTTGAGTGTGTATTTGATACATTGTTTTAAAAATTGATCCGATGACTAATTCGATCATGGCATTGGATCATTAGATTAGTGGTCGAATTGATGGGTCATTAGTTGACCCGCATGACCCGGTCTATAATAAAAAAAATATAAAAGCTTTATACATGTCTTAAAATCATTCTCCTAGTGCATTGAAATTCACAAGTCTTAAAAAACACAAACAAAATATAAAGAACACAAGTTAAAAAAAATGACTATTATCTCTAACTTTTAGCATCAAAGATATCAACGACAGTATATATCAATATCCATACTAAAATAAAACATAATCATATCACATCAATGTAGATTATAAAATATAAAAAAATCAATTCAAAGTTCCATACCACTATTTTAAAAAATGATTCGGGACCAGAATTTCACCTGCAACTCAATCGTAATCAGAGCAGTCACTTTTAAATCAACTTAACTCAACAAAAAATGCAAATGCGGCCATAAAAAATGCTCAACAATAAATGAAAAGATCAATTTAATTTAAAATCACATACAAAAAAATTAAAACAAAATAAAATGAAAAAGAAAAAAATAGTTGGACTCACTTGCGGCTCTAAACAATATTGCAGATAAATTTAGTGAGTCTAACAAGGTAGCGGTAGGAGGACGCCATGATGAGAGGAAGGAATGAGAGGTTAGCAAGAGGAGTGGCGACGTAGAGAGAGGAAGAAGGATATGCCGATAGAGTTTCTAAAATTAAAATGTGTTCAAATTGAAACTACGTCGTTTCGACTATAACTAGGAAAACAAAGATAAGTGACCTCCTTTGGGTCGGAGGGTCACCGATTTGATCGCAAATCCGGTCGGATCAATCTGGATCGCTCCTGTTGGAGTATAAGTGTGAGGTAAAATCTCACATCGGATAGAAATAGAAAAGTTGAACACCATATAAATAAGGAGAAAATCCATAAACTTTAACCTTAAGATTTTGAATTAAGATAGAGAATCTAATTCACTTATATAATTACACATAATTTACAAATTAAACTAGCGAAAAATGTGAGTTTCATCCAACTAAAAAAAATTAGTAAAGCCATCATCAGGGGCGAAACTACACATACTGGAACAGAGGCAATCGCCCCACCTAGATTCATGGAATGTTATTAACATAACACTAATAATAGATTAATTTTATATATTTTATTTCTTCTAAATTTCTATCTAGCCCCCCTCCGGTCCGCCCTCTGCAGTTACTAACATATTAATATAATATACTTTCTTCTAAAAAAATTATCTAGCCCCCTCTGCCCCTGTTTTGTTGTTGTCCTCTTCTACATTTTTATAATTGTATATGTATAAAAAAGTTATCGGTAGTATTTATATTTTTTTTATATTTTATATTTAATCAAAACTTAAAAACATAAATTCTATAATAAACTTCATCTACTAAAAATGCTTTTCCATAAATAGCAAGCCATCTTAGTGTATCAAATATTGTATTTTTCTTTTTGTTCAATTTTGAGTCATGAATATCGTTTCTTTTTCTATCGTCAAAGAAATTAGGAGGCCAAAAACAAATCAAGTTAATTAACATGTTTTTTTTTCTAGTCGGAATTTGTAATGAGTCTTTTTCTTCTTTTAAATATTATATTGATAAAAAATAATTAAAATATGTCTTTAAATTTTATAAAGAAAGGACTGATTTAGATCTATTTCATCTTATTCTTATGTCACAAATTTTAAATTATTTCATCACATACTTGTAAACTTGATGAACACAACATTTTAAGAAAAAAAGTAAATTATTTTGATGTATTATTATATTTAATTTTATAAGATATATGATATTTATTTTTTATTGAATTGATTTTGGATAATTTTTATTAATAATAAAACTAATCATTATTAACTTTTTTTTATGAGTTAAATTTTCGTCCCCCTAATCAATATTCCCTGTTTCGTCTCTGTCCATCGTCTATTCCCAAAAGCTTGAATGTATAATTATAAAGCTTTGACGGGTTAAAGTTGTAACCATTTTAATTATATAATATAATATATATTTTTGAAAGGATTTTTAATGATATAACATTAATCAATTTATAAACTGAAAATAAAAACATTTGAACATTGGTCCCTAGATGTTATAAAAAGGAAGAAATGAAAAAAATATATTATCACTTTTATGTTTCTCCTCCTGACAAAGGTATTCAGATTCCACTTTCCAATCTATGTTCTTTCTGGGTTTTGTTTTTCAGCTTGAATCTTCTATGTCATATCTCAATGGTTCAAAAGGGGTGGCCACAATATGGAACCCTTCTCGCAATGAAATATCCAATGAGTTTATCATGATTCATAGCAGGAAGCTTCTTGAAGACAAAAAAGTAGTAGGTAACCATAACTCTGTTGTCTCCACTTTGCTAAGAGAACTCCTTCAAGCTCAAAGATCCATCAATAAAATCAAAGCAGAACAGAAGTCCCTCAAGAAAAATGTTGAACATACTTTGCAAAACCTTAAAGTGGAAAACATCTTTTTGAAGCACAAGGAACACCACAAGATTAAAGCAACATTAGATGACTTAAAGGGTATGTTGGAAAGGGAAAGAAGAAGTAGAGAGAGGATGGAGTTACTTAACACCAAATTGGTGCATGAACTAGCTGAAGCCAACATATTGGCCAAGCAGTTTATGACAAACTGCGAGAAAGAAAAGAAAGAAAGAGAACTAATGGAGGAAATGTGTGAAGAACTAGCCATGCAAATAGGAGAAGACAAGGCTAAGCTCACAGTAGTACTAAGCGAATCCAAGAGAATTTGCGAGGAAGTGGAAGAAGAGAGGAATATGATGCAAATGGCTGAACTGTGGCGTGAAGAACGCGTGCAAATGAAGCTTGTTGATGCACAACTTGTTCTTGAAGACAAATATAACCAGTTGGTGCAACTTTATGCTTCTCTCGAAATGTTCTTCATATCAAGGGGTGCTGAACTTGACACTACGGAACTAGATGATGCTGAGTCGATCAAACAAGAATTTGAATCAATAAATATTCAACGTGTTATGGAGCTTTCTTTTGATGTTTAAAACTCCCAAGATTATAGTTCACATTCTTGGAACATGGTATGAAGAGGTTTCTGCCTTTGGTCGAGACAATAAACCTCACGTGTCTAGAACAACAGTTTGGTTGTAATTCATCTTTTCAACCTTTCAATCGTTTATATGCAGAGGACGAAATAAGAAAAGAAGTTGATGATAAAAATAAGTAACATGATTGAGAGAGAGAAGTGTGTGGAAATTATTATAAAAAAATTGTGATGAGTAAGGTCAGTATTTCAACCTTTTGTCAATTCTATTTACAGTATCAAGCCATACAGCATTGGAAATGAGTCTGATGTATGAATATGTCCATTTTATAAATATTAATTTTATGAACATCTATTGTTTCCTATAAGTGTATTATATCACTTATTATACCCTATAATTTCTTTCTCTTTTCACTCTTTCTTTCTCTAAGTGTGTTCAATAGCATAGAGAGTGGTTCATAGAATTTATATTTTCCTTTGGAAATAATTGAGCGTGATTGACTTATTCTTTTTTTAGAGGTGCTATGATATCATGAAAAATCTAAAGATTTTGATGCATTTATTTTTTTGGGGGGGATAAGTTTGGATATAAGAAAGGAGGGAGAAAGGAAGAAATAGCTTCGATCATTTTATAAGTTGAAACTCATTTAACTATATTGATTAAAAGAAATAACAGTACAAAACCTTTAAATTTATTGGGAAACTACAAAATTTCTCTTTTTTTAAAAGGACTGAACCATTTTTTGCCTATCTAGCAAGAATTTTTTTCGTTACATGGCAAGTTTTTGTTACATTAATTATGTAGCCCTAGTGATAGGAGATTTTGGTAATATGCCTATCTAGCAAGAATTTTTTCCGTTACTTGGCAAGGTTTTGTTACATAAAGTATGTAGTTATCATTTTACAAACAAAAAATTGTCTAAGAATTTTCTTTTAATGAAACCATACATTTTACCTTTATCATTAATTAGAACATATAAATTCAGAACATATTTGTTTTTACTGCATAAATTCAGAACAAATACATTCAGCATCTGAACTCTGAAGAATGCGATATTCACAATAACAAAGATGGCAACGGTCATAACTTCTTTTGGTAACAACAACGGCCAACGGTCATAATATGTCGTGCAAGAAATTAAATTCGTGCAGAAAAATCAAGTTCGCGTTGAATTCTCCTCTCACGTTACACAAAGCTTGAAATTTTGGGACAGTAAAGGAGGTGCACCTTGATTTTATGAGGTGCAGAAAGCTTTAACCGTACGTGAGCTACTTGAATTTTCAACAACAACCCAAACTATATTAAACGTGTCGCCCATCCAAACCAGGCCTTTCCTAGTTTCCTAAGGCGAATTGCTATTTGCACAACATATTACTTTTAGATATTACCAACATTTGAAAATTTCAAAGATATTTTTCCTCAGTAGTGTAGCAAAAGTGTATTTTCACTATACAAAATGGTTCAAAAACATTATACAACTGAATCACGATTTTGTTGTGCAAGTGAGGGTTTAAAAAAAATGTTCAACAAAAGTGTGATTTTGTTGTACAAGGTGTGATTTTGTTAAACATTGTACAATGGAATCATATTTTCTTTATATATTTTTTTTTCATGCTCTCATAGTACAACACAATGAAATTACAATTTCATTGTGTGAAAGATATTATAACTTAACGGAATCATGATTTTATTGAGTTGTCGAGTAGGGAAGGCTTCATGAGGCAAGTAGGGAAGAGAGGGGGAAAGAGGAAAGGAGAAAAAAAGGAATGAAGAAAGAAAGGATGATGAGGAAGGGTGGATGCCAATAATTGGAGGAAGGAGAAAAGATATTTTCATCTCTTCAATGTGTTGTTAGGAGCCAAAAGTAAATTTGAAGGGATTAATATCAACTCTCTTCCTTATATATGGATCAAGGTCGAGCTTGAACATGAACCCACACTCTATAATGTGGGCTATTGGTTCCTTCACTTTCCATATTGCTTCCTGCACTTCCTTTTTCCCTAACGTCCATTCTTGCATTACATTCTGGAATACACTCTCATTTTGGTTTCTGGAGTAATCATTCAGAAAAGTTAAAAAACATTTTCAAAAAAGTTGCAGGAAGCAACATGAGAGTGCAGGAAGCAATAGTCCGTGATGTGTTAACAGATAGCCCTCTATCAAACAGAATCAAATGATCCAAAAATTCAAACTGAGAGTAAATTTTATGGACTCTAGAAGTAGGTACAAAATAGCAAATCATCACTACGTTATATCTAGAACAAAAATTTAATTTGTATTATCAAATTAATTTAATCATACATTATAATAAAACATAATAAGTCAGAGACTAATTTTTAAGTTCACGAGTTTTTTTTCTAACAAAAAAATAGCACCTTTGCTAAGCAAGAGAAAAATCTGGTCATGTATCTATAATTTTTCTGCGAATAATTGTTTTACTATTTATTTATTCATTATAATTTTTAAAGTGTACTTGATAATGTGCAATGCTAATTTGGAGTATAACAGTTATTAAAATAAAATCTTAGTATTTACTTTTGGTATATTAATTTTAAACACTCAAAATTTAAAATAGAAACTATAAGTAAGTATCCTAGCTAGGCTTTGAAATACATAATCAACCGAAAAGAAAGGGAAACAACTCATACGGATTTCGACACTCAAAAATTTAATCACACGTTTATTTATAAATATAATAATATAGTAAAATAATAATATTGCGATGCACTTAAAAAATTACTTATACTTTGTTTGAACTCTTGTTCTCTCATTTTGTATCAGAAAGAGTGACAAATAATATATAAAGGTTAAATGGAAATCATGGTTTCTTTCTATCAATTATTGAATTCACTCGTCTCTGTTACTTTACCAGAAAATTCTGTAATGGTTTTCATTTTCACTACTCTTAAAACATAATGTTCTATATGAGTATATGCGAGCAAACAGAATAGCATATTGATATGGATTTGTTGAATTTCCTCGAATGATTACAACCTGGGGCCACTTTCTCTATAATAAAAAAATACATAGATTATTGAAGCAACTATTACTTATAAGTGGCTCACATATCTTTAAATAAAAAAAATCAAGAACTCACTGTTAGATATGCTTTTAGTGTACTTTTGAGATCTCAAATGATGAAGAAAGCTTATGTACCCATCTAAATAATTGTACGCGGATACTTTAGATATGTTTGGTTTAGTTTTCTTAGAAAATATATCTTAAAGAGTTTTTTAAAAAATATATCTCAAAATAAAACAATTTTAACCTGCATTTATTTAAATAGTTTTTCATATAAAATTATCATGGAACTAAATAATTCTGTGAAAGAGTTACCGAATAACGCAGTCCGGTCAAAAGAAAATTCAAATACAAACAAAATTTATAGAAGCATAAAGTATCTAAACTATTATATCTAAACTAATTAAGATCAACATTCTGTATTAGAAAATTACTAATGTATCACATTATTGATTTGATTTTAATATTTAATTATTTCAATTCATGGGAAAAATACTACATTTGAATTGTAAATTAAGACCACACTACGCCTAAAATTGTTTTTCAAACTATACGTACAACAAATGTATTTCCCTAAACTTAATAGCAACCACAGAAAGATAGCTAATTAAAGTGAAGACCTGAGATATCAAAATATGCATGGGGACAGCAATAAATGCTTTTAAGAAAGATGTGCTTTAATCTTTAGTTGATCCACAAGGTAGTACAAGTACTACTAGTATATAGAGTAACGAGTTTCAAGTACCTTACAAAGACAATTGCTTTAACGTACCAGAGATAAATGAAATCAATTAAATGTGGTTTTTGGGCGTACATTGCAACCATACTTAATAAATATAAAATTATGGAATGTTTGGATGTTCTTAAGATATTAAATATATTTATTTTTATTTAATATTTTCATTATAAAATATTTTTAAATTTGTAATAAAAAAAATAGATTACATTAATTACTCGTTTTAATTGATTCATAAATCGCTAAGAAACAACTTCTAAATTACCTTGCATAAAAATATTAACTTGGGATAAGCACAACCACTCCTAGTCATTCTACTATCCAAACATCATTGAGATGATTGATTGATTAGTTCATGTTGTACATGTTTAATTTATCAGGGACCATACCCATAATAATTAAAGCTATTTAGCTTAGTACTTCACCCAGCAATAAATAGCCAATTAAAACCTTGATTTGATGTGCCCTGGGGACCTTAATGAGATGCCAAGCAAATCATTCATTGTTCACAGTTCACACTCTCATTTCGGCAAAACAGAGAGAAGAAATAGTGCTTCGCTTTATGATTGTATTGTACCGAACCCCATTTGATCTAGAAAAGCACTTGCCACGAGCACCATATCCACTAAGTCTTAGCTTTCATCATCATCAACAAGTGCGTAGCTAATCAACTGGGACTTAGCTCAGTAATGCTACGAAAAGACAGAGAAATAATTTATTTAGAGGAGATGACTATTGTATTACTCCAACGTATAAGCAACACTACAATATTTTTTCATTTATTATTATTATTGACATATTAAACTAATCCCCTAAAAATATGTATTTTGAATAAATTCTTTAATGTCTTGTTTTTATTATCAAATTATATATGATACTTAAAGTGAGTCAAGTGACATTATAAATAGTCCTTGTTTCAAATATTTTTAAAAAAATAAAAGGAAAAGAAATTAAAAACAGAATTTATGATTATTTTGAAGAAATTAATTCTTTTTTTATTGAAATGTCAACATTAATTAGCATTGGTGAGAAGTGTAAATGGGTTTCTATTTATAATATGTTAAAGTTGAAGTACAAGTTGTAATGTTGAATTGCTGAGTCTTAGTCAATCAATTTAAACTTCAACTTCATGTTTCAACTCAATTTTTAATTAGGTGTCTTTGTTTCACGCATAATTTTTTAGTCCCAAAAATACTAGTCTTAAAAATAAATCATGAGGATGTTATTTCTGTGAATTTTTTAAAAAATGTGTTTGATTAATTATTAAAATGATTATAAATTTTTTTATATGCTTGAGAATAATTAAAACATGCATTTGATTGATATATTTTTTTAGGAATATATATTATAATTATTGAAATATTCTTATTGTTAAAGTTTGTTAAAAAATTATAAATGTGTCTGAGATAGGTATAAACCTAACAATCCACATGTAAATCCAAAAAAATAATGAACATTTATTACAAACTAATATGTGCACAAAGTAACCGCTATCCTTTTTTTTTTAATGTCTCACACCAAAGAAATAAAACACTTTCATAACTACACAAAAATTGTGAGAAAGAAATTGACGAAACATGCAGGAACGAAATTTGTAAGAAAAAAAAAAATATAGCACGTAATATGAAGGGAGCATTGAGAGGATAGTAGAGTAGCTGGCAGTAAGGAGTATAAATCTGGATTTTTACTCACATGAGAATAATTTTTTTCTATTCCCTCAGCCGAGATGATTAAATATTGAAAGTGAGATTGTGGTTATGTTTAGTAAAATTAATTAATAAGTTAGTTAAGAAAATTTATAAGTTATATGTTAAGAGGTAGTTAAAAACTTAAAAGCTACTTAATTTAATTGAAAGTGGTAAAGAAAATGGTAAAGATTTGGTGATTTTACGTATATTGTTTAAACTCAAAATTTTCTTTTTCTAAAACAGTAAAATCAAATGAAATAAACTAGAATTATATTATTTAAAATCGTTTTTAATTAGGTAGAGTGAAGAATGCTGTAGCAATCAGCTATCACATTGATGTGCCACACTAACCAATTGGAATTTGTTAATGGACCCATGGTGAATTGATATCTGTTGCATTTCTTATCAATAAGACAAACATAATTGTTTTTTATAATATTGTAATGGTATCGAATAAATCATGGTAGCTATCAGAAGAAGAAACAAAATATTGCAAGAGAAATGAACCTGTTAAATATATCTATGTTGAATTGTTGATAGTAGGACTTGTAAAAATTGTTCCAAGCCTGCTTTGTGTTGGTTTTATCATAGCTGATTTTGATCAATTGGAGCAAAAACTATCACTCTAAACCAAAAAATAAAAGTAGGACATGTACATAGGAACATTAATCCATAGATTTTGCACTAAAATCTTAGGTATATATTGGTGATGAAACGATCCAATTGTATTCGGATGGGCACGTGCATGCACTCTCATGGTTGTCCCAACTTCCCCAGATGAAAATAACAATTCAAAAGAGAGGGTGATTGTGATTTACGACCTTCAGACATTTATCTAACCCCTAATACGCTAGAACCACCTGCATAGGCAACTGTTGCCACTAAATATTTTGTTCAAAGAATTAGCATACAATCGTTGTGGTGTCCTCCAATGATAGGGACTCATCTGGCCATATATGTTATAAGAAGGAACATGGCCCAGAAGTAGCTAAAAGATTTTTTTTTTATTAATTATGTATAGTGATATCAAAAGCATGAGATGTGAACAGCCTATGGAATCTTACATGGGTTATTGGATATATGGTTCCAAATTCAAGTTTTCAGAATCTAGAATCCAAGAATTAAAGAAAGAATGGACTCTTTCCAAGTTGCTAGAGGCATGAGAAGGACATGAAATGGATTCCATGTTGCCCAAATTGCATTAGATATTCTTACGGTCATTATTATGCATAGCTTAAAATGTCATGAATTGAGGGTTTAAACTTTAAGGCAGGCATTTGCTATTCTGCAATTTCTTTTATAACTATGATTTATAAGAATCATAATTTACCGTTACAAGGGTATGAAAGGTAAACCATGTCTGCACCTATAATCTTTCACCTTTAAACAAAAATCCCACAGATTCCACTTTAGTACAATATTTTTCACGATGGTGATGCAGCGTATCCGATTAATCCCTAAAATATTTAATTAGTACCAAAAATATGTCATGGTACATGTAATTTGACTTTATCAGACTGTCACAAACAAGTTTATCCAACCCATCAAGCATCATGTCACATGCAAAACCATAGTTTCTGTTGCATATTTTTAATTCGCCTTGTTTATTACGTGAGTTAGGGTGGCGCCTAATACAACAGGTGAGATTCTGATTCTGCAAATCAATATGACTCACCTAAAACATCTCTATTTCTTTAAATCGTACTTATGTAGTAATAACAAAGTGAAATATTATTCATTAGAAAGAGAATAATACTATGATTTATCAGCAAAGGAATCCTCTGAAAACATCATAATGGCTGACACAACAACTAAACACCGACTGTGGCAGTTGCTTGGCTGTTTTTGTTTAGAAAGATGACATAATTGTGGGTCAAGTCTTTGGGACTGTTCTACCTTGTTTGTGTCAATCCTCCACTTGCAATTTTTCTTCTTGTGATTTTTCTAAGAAACAAGTGAGGTTTCCTAAGATATGGGATTATTTTAATAAGGTGGTGGGCCATTCCATTATGAGCCGCCAAAGCCAATTTTGCTACCTGATACAATTTATCCTCTGTCACCCATGGTAACACTAGAACTGCCAAATGCTTGTGTAATGTAATAAAATACCAAGTGTAATGATCTTTAGACTGAGACAAATCCGTATCTCTATGATTCAAAAAATAAAATGTTAATTTATATTTTTTTATATATAAGAATTAGAGATAAATATTTAAAAATTTACAATGATTTATACATTTTTATTCAACTAACTGAGATAAACTATGTTGATATGACCAGTCATAACTTAAAAATATAATTCATTATTCCTTAATTTTCTACAATTAACAAAATTAAAAAGAAAACATTGAAATTGTAATTCGTCGTTCATTTCAGTCCAAAATTACACTTAACATATGTTTACAGACAAAATGACAGTAAATAATTAATTTCAGAGATTTAATGAAACCAATTACAATTTTAGGGACTTTCTTTTTAGTTTTGCTAAATCTAAAGACCAAATGACAGTGAAACACAATCTTAGAGATTAAATGTTCATTTAATTATAAAAAAAAAGGGGAGTGTTGAACATATATAATCATAAAATGAATGAGAAATATAGAGGGTGGGATTAAAATCACAGCATAGGATGCTTGGTTGCTCCAACGGGTCCCAACTCTAGGCAAAATTGGGCCCTGGGCCCACTCCTGCCAAATGCAACCACTTCCCATGGGGCCTCCTGTCACGGTGAAAATTCTGTGTGTGTAACCCACTTGCGGCCTACTCCACAATCTAAGGCCCATAGAAATTTGTCAGAACTCACTAATCCAATAATAGGCAAGAGAAAATGCTAGAAAGGTAAAATATATAATTGGCTTTAGAAAATATGAAAGTACTATTTTTATCTTTTATTAAAAATTATAAGAAATGAAAAATAAAAAATAAAGCAAAAAAAAACCTAATGTGTTATGATAATAAATAAAAAAAATCTTAAAATTAAACAGAACTTAATATTTTTAATATTATTACTTTTTCGTTGAAACATGACCCTTATATATTTTATGAAAACTGAAACTTTTTCTATGTGTAGCAAGCAGCCTTGTCACACAGTACCCCTGTACCCGAGAGCACGACCAAGGAACACCCGAAACCGCACATTCGTAACAGAACCACCATGATCCTGCATACTTTGTCTTAGAATGCTTTTTGTCCTGACTCACAGGAAACAGGCTTTCATGTTGAAAATTATTAAGGGTCTATTTATTTAGGCAATTGGTGCAAAATATTCATTTACTAATAAGTAATCTTTATGGAAAGATTTAGCTGCTCATTTTTAATAGAGTTTTTTTAAATTAATTTTTTTAATCCATAACAAACCTTAAATTGGAGGACATTTTTTAAGAAAATCGAACTTAATAATATTTGGACCAATAACATATTGGTTTATGTAAACTTATTTAAAAGCACTTATATATTAACTAACTTGTATAAACTCTGGTATAATTTTTCTAAAAAATAAGAAAGTTTTTATAAATTACTAATGTATGAGTTAATTTTAACTCATGAACTATACATTTTTATTGTATTTAATATATAAAATACATATATATATATATATTATTTAGTCGTCTAACTGTTTTTTTAGTTATAATGTTTATGTGGAAATCATTTGAGTTTAATGGTGATATATTAATGGTGTAAAATAATTTTATATTTTTTTCAATAATAAATTATTGTTATATAACTCTTAAGATAATTTTGTAAAAAATAATAAAATTATTATATATGAAAAATTATAATTGGATAATAATATAAAATTATTTTATACTTTTAATTTTTAAATCATTTTACTGTAAAAAATATGTGATATTGACATTACTAATTGAGTTTTAATTGACAATTGAACATCTCAAAAGGTTGTTGTTGTGAGAAAATAAAAGATTACATTAAAATATAAAAGCTATAATATATTTAATTTTCTCTTTTTCTCTTTATTGTTTTTTCCCCACCACTGATAATGATATTTTCTCCATTCTTTTTTTTTTTCACTTAAGCTTTTGGTTTGAGAAATGAGAAACATGAGAATGCAAAGTGCTAACTATGATTTTTTATCTTAAGAAGAAGAGGAATAGGTTTGACAACTTTTAAAAAGGAAGGATGAAACATAAAGAAATAAAAAATGTGAGACTCACTCTTTTATATGATCCGTACGATTTTGGACAATAAGAACAGAAAAAAAGTTTATTTATATAATAAGATGACAAAGTTATATTTTTTTATTGCATCATACATCATGAGTATTTTCTAATTTCTAACTCCTTGAATAGAGACAAACTTTGCTCATGTGACTTTTACTAATATAAAAAATTAATTTTACACACATACATAATGGAATACGAGATCTCCATTAAATAGATAATTCATCAAGTATGAGTACAATGAGATCTACTTCGAGTTAATGAAGTTATTTTAATTTTTATGTATTTTTTCTTTCATGTATTTTATTTTTTTACTTTTTACATAATTAAATAAAGGTTTAAATATTTTTTTAGTCCTTATAATTTTTTTTTTTACTTTTAGTTTTT
>PYAF01003359.1:905379-969573 GCA_007407185.1 Glycine tomentella | reverse complement strand
TTTATATTAATTTTTTAGGGAATTTTTATATTATTAATTAAAATTTGTATAATATGTAATTGTGTTAAATATTAGAAAAATAATTATGTTCTTCATAATTATTATATTTTACTCAAGCAATTTTTTTTCCTGGAAAAGATATATGGATTTCTATGAAAATGAGTTAAATTCAATTTCCTCCAAGAATATTGTATTCTTAAATTAGTGAAGTCCATGTGAATTTTAACTATATTATATAATTTATTAAAAATATATGTTAAATTCCTTTCTTAAAAAATAATAAATATATAAATTAAAAAGTCATGTCAATTGATAATTTAGTAATTTATGAAAGATAAAAGGCACAAAGACAAGTCACTAATAAGGATTGGTGGTTGAATGCATAAATATAGCAAACACATCATGGTAAAGATCACAATTAGCAACTAATGTTGTGTGTTATGGAATATTGTAGAAACTTCATATATTCAACTAGTGAACTACCATTATATATTAAAAGAAAATATGTAATTCATTATCAAGATGTTTTTTACTATGCAAAAATAAGAGGAAGAAGTAAGTTTTATCTTTACATATTTAAAAAAATTATTTTCGAATTTGAATCTATGAACAATAAATCATTAAAACACAACTTTATCGTTGTATCATGATTCATCCTTAACTATCATTATATATAATTTAGTGATTTTTTTAATCTGAAAGTTAGATAAATTGAGTCCTTAAATTCAAGAAAGATAAAAAAAAAAAAATCCTCAAGACTCAATTCCAATTTCAATGGAATCACACACACACATATATATATATATATATATATAATAATCTAAGTTTCTTATAACAACAAGGATTTTAATTGAACTCAAGTTCAATTTCAATGGAGTGGTATATCTTGTACTAGGCTTTATAAACTCAAAACCTAAATCCATTTTCTCATAATAATGAGTGACGAACGAAATGAAAGTGAAATTGTCCATTAATTCAAATGTAAGAAAAAAATAGAAAGAAATAAAAGGCAAAGAGCAGATTAATTTTTAAGTTATTTAGAATGAAGAAAAAAAATATAAAATGATAAAAAAAAATCTATCTGTTTGACTAGATTAAGAAAAGAAAAAATATAATTATATTAAAGGAATTTACATCTTTAAATATTTATAATATAATAAATGTAAAACTAAAATTTTGATATCTTGATCACTGTAGCAAACCTTTCGCTCTCTTCCATTATTTCTTTGATTTTTTAGAATGAAAGAAAATTTAACAATTATTAATTTTTCTGCTCTTGTTCTATATAATTAGTTACAATTCTCTGATGTCAAAACAATCTTTGTGGGTCTCTATGTTGAGATCCATATATGGTTGTGGCTCGGGGGTTGTTTCTATTGCTGGGACTAAACCCTCGGTTTGGAAGGAAGCCCATAGGTGATAGAAGTCCTAACAGCGAGACCACTAAAAAATCAACGTAAATTAATAGCAAGACCACTAAATAAAGAAAAATAAATAAAGTAGTATAAAAAATTAACATTCGCTTTATTATTAACATAAATACAAGTCTTAACAGCGAGACCACTAAAAAAACCTGAATATTCTGCACTTTCTTTTTATCTGTTTCGACCGCAATGGAAAAATGAGCGAAGCCTCTCTTCTAATTCTTTGACCCAAAATGGCAAAAAACTTTTCATGTGCTCCAGAGATGGCCGAGCTTCCAAAAATAGAAGGTTTCGTTGAAGACGCACACACACGGTTACGGTGGGGCACTCTTTCTCCCCTCCAACCAAATCGGCGAGTCACGCCACGCTCCACCGCAGTCGCGTGCCATCAACGACAACACACGTAATATTATTATTATTATTATTTCGACGTTAACTCTGTCGTCGTCATTAGTTAAATTCCATGTCACCATAACATTAGATTACATCAGAGTAAATTCAGACAAAATGAACCCCAAACTCAAATTCAAATGAAATTGCAAAGGTTATAAATACAGAGGAAGTGTGGCACCTATGTGCCCCCCAGCTCAAGCACAAGAGCAATGGACTCATAAGAGTAGTAACTAAGAAAAAAAAGGTTTGTGATTTATTTAGTTCGGCACTTCCGATCAATTCTCCGCGGCGGCGCAACCGATTCCGCCGCCGCATATGGCCAAAGGTCGAAAATTAACGACCAGCCGGAGTGAGCGTTTTTTGGGAACCTACGCCTACAGCCAAGGCTCCGCCGCCTTGAACCCGTCGGAGCTCCGGGAAGAGGATGTCTGGGGAGCCGGAGATGACGTCGTCGATCGCGAGTGGGAGCCACACGCCGCCGCCGTAAGCAACGTTGGCGTCAGCCGGCGCCGGATTCCACGTGACACGGAGGAGCACCGGCGCGTGGGTGGACTATCACTGGCGTTTGAAGCTCTGGCGAGTGGCTCGTCACCGAGGATCGTGCACCAGTTTCGGGCGCGTGAGGAGATGGCGTCGACGCCGCGAGGGCGCCACATGGCGACGTCGGCACCGGTGAAGGTCCCGGACTGGAGCAAGATACTCCGAGTCGACTCGGTCGAGTCGCTAAACGACGAGGACGTGTACGAATCGGAGATGGTGCCACCGCATGAATACTTGGCGCGTAGCCAGAAGATGGTGGCTAACTCGGTGTTTGAAGGAGTGGGCCGCACGTTGAAGGGCCGCGACTTGAGCCGGGTTCGTGACGCCGTGTGGAACCAGACCGGGTTCGACGGTTAACACCTGGCTCAGGTTTGGACTTTCTTCGTGTTATTGTAATAGAAACTATTACAAGATGTTAATTTAAAGTAATAGAAGTGCAGACAAATAAACACAATAGTGTTTATATTTCTGCTGGTTCTATAAAAGACAAGACAAACCACAGTTTTGTATGTAATTTTAGTTCTGTTTTGCAATTATAATTGAAGTTTTATTTTGATAATTTACGTAATAAAAAGTTTTTATTATGATAAATTATCAAAATAGAAATCCAGTTTTAATCGATGAACGGTACTAAAAATGCTTATAAAACTGTATTTGAAGTTTTGTGTTTATTATAATAGTAATAATTATTAAACAGGTGGTAAGTGATGGTTAGTTGAAGACAATTGTTTTGGTTTTTCTGGGCGATGATTCGGCTGGATGGACTCGGCTGAAGAGAGTCCAACTCAGTGGCCAGTGAGCCTGAGCCGTAATAATTTATTAGCATGTAATTGAAATTGTAATTTGTGAATTATATATGATTAAGATCTTTTCCTGCCAAGGCCACTTTTGGATAATTGTGTCTTCCAATTCTGTTTGGCTATCCTGCGTTTATTTTATTGTCAAAGAAAAAGGAATTTTTACTAATAATGAAACGGAAGATGATGAATAAAGAGATATCCAGTTAATCCACAAGGCCACAGCATATTGAAAGCAGTTTATGGTTAATTTAATCATTGGTTTTGTGAAAACTAAAAATAATGGTATTATTACGGTTTGCCCATAACGAGACAAGCAACACCGTTTTCTTACAAAAGTTTTTGAAGGTCACTTTGGTTGGTTGGCTCTTGTGCAAATACTGAGAATCATTTAAGTTCTTGCACTTGCCTTTTTGAAATGACCAAAATTGTTAAGGGGAAGAAAATATTATCAACTTTCATTTTTTTATGTAATAATTTATAATAATATATGCTCGTTTTTTTTTTTTTTTTCGGGAGGGGGTTTTTTCATATCATAATGAAAATTTTGTATCCAGAGTCGCGGAAGTCAAAACCACCAAGGTTAACATTTTTTTTTTATCACAAAAAAATTTAATACTTGACTTGGATAAATAGGATGGTAAGTTGGTAACCAATAATACTTATTAATTGACCGTGTTGTTTGGTTTTGCGTCATAAATTTCATTTTCTAATAGTGTCAAATAAATTCGGATCTTCCATAAAAAAAAAATAAAAAATGATGCCGATAATTGACTTACCTCTGATAACCTCAAATGAAGAACTAAACATGCGCTAAAAAGGAAAAATATTGCTTATATAAAAGTTATGAAAACAATCACTGTCTCTTTCTCTCATTCTCCCTCACACACAGGTAAACTTATGAATTGATTCCTATATTTCGAATTTGAGTTTTAATAGTAATTGGATCATGATAATTTTCTATGTATCTTGTCGTCTACCTATCAATGAAAACAAAAATTTATATTAAAAAATACAGCTAAAGTCGATGCAATAATATCTCATCTCAGGATATTAATAGGTGCAACATGATCAAGATATTTATTTTATTTTTTAACTATTGAGTGTTGGATAACTTAACTGTAACATCTGAAATAATTAAAATAAGAGAAAATAATGATGATTTATTGAGGTAGTAAGTTATTTAAAGGTACCTAGTAAAAGATTTTGATGCGATAATAACACTCATACATGTATTTAATCGTGGAGCAACAACAAAAACGAATATATGTTATCATTACTTTTAACTCGTACATTAGTTAAATATTTATATTTTTCAATTGTTTAATATTTTTTATGCTTATCAAAATGTTATATCCATTTTTAACTTACCTATCTTATGATTATAATTTTAAAATGAAATTATTTTAAATAAAAGAAAAAAAAATTGTTACACAAACGCTTTAGCAATATTGGGTTAAAAGGTAATATTTAAATAAAGCCCATACTTAAAAAATTAATAGACAAATGAAGCCAATCACTGCTATAGCTCAACGAGTGCAATTATTAGCCTAAAATTTGCCTTATATCTAAAATCATAATGATGCCACGCCATCATAATATGTATTCAAATAACTTTTAAGTGACAATCTTCCCAAAAAACATCAAATCGAAACCAAATTATCTTTTTTCATGAACAAAAATTTGTGGACAAAGAAAAAGGGGCCCTCTCAATGTGTGTGTGTGTGTGTGAGAGAGAGAGACCCAATTCTTTCAATGGGAAAGTGATGGATGATGCCTGCAGCATTGAAATAAGTTCACTTGGGTCCAAGAGTGAGAGAGAGAGTGAACAACATTAGCAGCCTGATAGTTGTTTGTGCCTCTTTTTTATGAAAATGAAAAGGAAGCGAGTATTTTATGTTGGTCTCACAAGCCACCTAGCTTTTGGACCATAGATTCTGCACTTTCATTATTAATCTGGGACTCATCATTTTTTTTTTCAGAAATTGATTTCTTTTAAAAAAAGATATTCCAAAAATTTGCCAAAAAGAAATAATTATTTTCAAAATGAACTAATTTTAAAACACACCAAATTTTAATTTTTTAAAAAAATATTAGGTTATTGTCGTGCCACATCAATGTTGCAATTATAGATACTTTTGAGCACCTAATGACTAAGACTTGACCAGTGAAACAAAAGGATAAACACTTCTAAGAGCAACTCCAACGGGAGTTCTCTTGTCAACGGGAACAGCAGTAGCAATTTTGTAAAATTTCTATTTCCATTGGAGGGCAATTCGGTGGGATTCATGAGAAAACAAATTTTCCAACTGCAACACCGATTCTCTTACTGTACATTACGTCTATTTGCAAAATAAATTATTAAGAAAATGCATGGAGATGGCTTAAAAAAGTAAAAAGTAAATATCATAGGGTCTATTCTAAAAACTTTTGTGAGTTTCTTGATTCGAATAATAATTTCATTGAGTTATTTAAAATACAAATATGATGTCTCATTATAAAAAAAAATGTGATATATTATTAAAAAAATATAAGAGAAACTCTGATAAATTTATTGGTTGAAAATGCTTTAAGGCGGATTTTGTTCTGTAAGGTGGGACATGCTTTCCACAAAACATTAATTATTATGAAAAAGAAAGATTATATTAGTTGGGCATTCGAAAGTGTTTTATTTTATGAGAGGAATAATAACTTTTTGCAAACCAAAAGATTGATGTTCATCAGATATGATTTTCGTTTTTTTTTTTATAATTCTAGGTGTACTCATTTAACTTTTATGAATAAATCTTTAAATTAGTCTTTGAAATTATATATAACGGACGTTTTAGGCTCTGATGTTTAAAAAATCTACTTTTAGTCATGATTTCTGTAACTTATATCTGTAATTAATTATAATTTTTCGTAAAAAATTAATAAAATGAAAATATGTTTTTGTTGGATAAGAAAGAGTTTAAAAGAATTACATAATGAAAACATGATTTCGCTGAAAAATACACAATTTAATTAAGTTTTCATTGTGTATTTTCTTCACTCTTCTTTACACAATTGAAAAATGATTCTATTGTGTATTTTGTCCATATGATCATATTTATGAGAAAAGGATATTTTGGAGAAAAAAAAACTAAAGCACACGGGAAATGTAAATAGCAAATTTTGGGGGTGAGAATAACAGGTTCCTAAGGGGGAATCAATCTAACCGAATTAAAAAAGGCATTTGCTTTTTACACCATACAAATTTTTAATACACTCCGCACAAAAAGTGTAATATTGATATTGTCCAGCTTGCCGTACGTAAGAACCTTACGAAATCTTACGGTTCATAATCCATAAAAATCTTATGAAATCGTAATTTGTAAGGTCAATCGGTATGAATCTTATGAATTCGTAATTCATAAGATTCTTACAGATTACAAATCTGTATAGATTAAGCGGGCTCAACCCAATCCCAAATAATGGTCAGTCCAATATTTTACTTCTAAATATTTGAAATTACATTATGTCCTAAATTATAATAAACACTGAAATATTTGAATGAAAATAATAATTAAAAGTATAAGACAAAAAAAAATGGCAGAAATATAAAATATGCTTTAGTTTTAAAAAAGAAGAAAATTTATTGACTAAGAAATTTAAGAGATCAATTATTGTTTAAATTTTAAAAATTAAAAATACAATTTGTTAAACCATTTTAGTAGTTTAAAAGCTATTTTAAGTAGCTTTTCTTTCTTTCTTTTAATGGAAGGGGCAAAGCCCATAAGGATCAACTTTAAGTAGCTAATAATATAATTTGATCATCCAACTTATAATCTTTAAAGTTAGCTAGTTTATAAGTTTTCAATTTTGGTAATATTATATCCAATCAAAATGAGAATTACTCATCAAAAATAGGACGAATGCAAGATAATATCCGTGAGTACAGATTTATTTATCATGTTTGCTCAGTTTAAATATTAAAAGGAAACGATTATGCTCCATTATATAAGAACAATACATTTTTTTTATATACTTATTATTTTAATATATTTTTATTATTAATTAATTTTTTTTAGAAAATATAAAATTATGAGTGAAACCTATTAGATGATAGAAAAGAGATTAGTAAATTTTTGTGATTTTTTAGTAAACAATATATTTAAAAAAGATTGTTAAAATAATAATATATTACTAATATTTGAAAAGATCCTCTCATTTTTTCTCTCTTTGTTTCTATCGTTACTAAAATTTTGAAAAAATCAGTTTCATTTAAAAGAAAAATTGAGATGAACACAATTCACATTTAACGAAGAGTATCATTTATTTTTAATAACCTTACAAATGTAAAAAATGGAGAGGATGTTTTTCCCATCATTCCTTCCCCTAGAATACATTTTATATTCATTATAAAAAATAAATTTTATATTTCTGCAAAAAAAATTTGCTTAATTACATTTTTTATCTTTAATATTTAAATTTTTGGCAAACTTTATTTTTAACAAATTAATTTGACATATTTTCTCTCGAACTTTTATAATGTGTTTGGTAGAAAAGATAAAAACAATATTGAATAAAAATTTTATATTTTTTTGAATGGACACCTTTTATATTCTACTTGAATTCATTTTTTATTATTATATTTCTATCATATAAATTAAACACATCATAATAAATTTAAAGATTTTATTCTCTTTCATCTTACTTTTAACATACTTATAGCTCTTTACTCTTAATTTTTTTATTTTTTTGGCAAATTTTACTTTTATTTTTTTTTTTGGCAAAGTTTAGCTCCCACTTTTATGCTTATTAATGGATAAATAACTAGGGATAAAATTTGTAAATTCCTTAAAATTGTGGATAAAATGTGTCAAATTAAAAAGTTGAAAATAAAATTCATTGAGATAAAAATTACAGTTAAGTAAAAAAAAAAGTTTTAAAAACATATATTTAAAGTTACATGAAAATAAATAAATTTAAAGCAATAAACATTCGCAGGGCTGTGCGTTTTGATCTGTGAAGGCCGGAAGATCACATTTACAAGGGGGGAAAGAAGAAAAGAAAACGAACGAACACAAAGGAATAAAACGAAGGAAAATTTCCCCATTCGGGAGGGAGAAAACAAAACCGTAAACCCAGAAGCTTAAAACGCATCGTCGAACAGTACTCGTACGTTACGCTCGTTGCTCTGTCGACCTCTTCCTCGACTGCACACTCATTTTTGCGTCGCAAATTCTTCACCCATCGCAACTCTTCGCTTCCACACGTGCGTTCCTCACCTCCAATTTCATCACTTTTCCCTTTTTGTTTCTTTGTTTTTGGTAGGTTCAAGTTGTTGCTCTAGGTTGTTAGGGTTCTTCGCAATGCAACGTCCCTTGTTGCCAATTTTTAATTACTATTTATTTATCGCACTGAAAATTGTTATTGATCAATCACAATTCGGGTGTTGCTTGGATTTGAGAATTTGCTCTTGGCTTTCTGATTTAATTTCTTTAGCAATGCATAATCACATTATTTCTTATGAGATTCTGGTCTTCTAAAATTGGGGTTCAAGCTGCGTTGATGTCTTGTTGGATATTGAGAGTTCTAGCTTGTGGGAATTATTAGGCTTTGAAGTGTTTGTGATTAGAGGGAAGGGTGATCAAAGATTTTTTTCTCAAATTATCGTTGTTAAGTGTCATTACTTCCTGTTTGTGAGTGGGATTATTTATTAGGGATTTTTATATCGTGCTTAATGACTCATTGGGAGAAAGGATAACCGTGTATTTTTTTCCTCTAAAGGAATGAGGTGAGGGTACCGGAGAATTAAGCAAGTGCATTGACTATATTAAGTAAAACAACAAAATCTGTGTACACAATTATGCAATGTTGTCTGTGGTTATACTCGGATAAGTGGTTGTGTATTGTTGTTGGTATATTTTATCAATCTCAACTTTTCTCATTTCTCATAGAATGTGATAAACTCATAAAAGGTCGATTGTGGCATGTAAACTATTGTGCTTGTGATTGTCTTATCCTTTATTCCTTTTGTCCTGTCTTCCTAGTTTATTTTAATTTTTTATATGCTTGATTGGACGCTGATAAGAATGGAGATTAACTAGTTTTTTTTTTTTTTTTTTTTTGGAAAATCATAAAGATTACTGAATGTCAAAATTTGCCTTTTTTCGTCAATTATTATTTTGAATCCTTTGATTTTGTTTGAGTTTTCAATAAAATCGGAATTTGATTTGAAATCAATTTTCGTTGCATTGATCTTAGATGTGACAGGAGTTGGAAGATGTATGGACACGCTCTGGACACTCTCCTTTTGTATTTACTACTGCTTTTGCTTTCTTCAGGGTCTCTAGTCATTCCAACTTCCATCTTATGGATATTGCCACTTACACATACTTCTGAATGTCTCCGAGGATCTCAAGAATAAACTGTAGCCATACATTGTTTGTTTAAGATGCCTTTAGTTTCAAATTCAGAGTCAGTCAAAGTTGGCCTTGCCATGAATCAGAATGCACTTTCTTCTCCTGATAGCCATGGAAGGACTTTGAAACCTGCGGAGGATAAAGAAATGGGGGAGGAGGAGGAAGATGAGGATGCAGATTTTAACCCTTTTCTAAAGGAAACTCTTTCTCAAGAAGCATCTTCAAGTTTGAGCTCTGAAGTTGATGGTTTGGATGGTAATGTTGTCACTAGTGGGCCATCTGGGGGTTCAGAGCTATCAAAGGTTACTACTAAGGAGCAACCCTGTACTGTTGTAGATACTGAACATGGTGAGGAAGAAATTATTTTACAATCTTCTAGTATGATCTCTCAGTCAGAGATTAATCAAGAGAAGCACAATGACCTAACTAGTGTGACTGATGGTAGTGGTTCTAGAACAGGAGAACTAAGTAACAAAATAAATTATCGGAGTCCAGTAATAGACATACATAATGAGGATGCTATCTGTATGCGCACCAGAGCTCGTTATTCACTTGCAAGTTTTACACTTGATGAGCTTGAGACTTTTCTTCAAGAGACCGATGATGATGATGATCTTCAAAATGCTGATGATGAAGAAGAGTATAAAAAATTTTTAGCAGCTGTTTTACAGGGTGGCGATGGCGATGGTCTTTCAACTCATGAAAATGAAAATCTTGATGATGATGAGGATAACGATGCAGACTTTGAGATAGAACTCGAAGAGTTATTGGAAAGTGATGCCGATGACAATGCAACAGTAAAAACCCGAAAGGAGTATGATGGAGCAGGGCGACGACCTGAGACTAGGCAAAATAAGCGCCAAAAGGTCTCTGCCCAAACTGAGAAGAAAACACTAGGAGAAGTCAAGAGGCCTCTGCGCCCCATTTTGCCATGGCTTAATGGGCCCCAACCTTCAGGGAAAGGTTTGATTCCGGATGCTACACTGAGCTTTCAATCTTCTGCTTCAGGAAATGGTCTTGTCAATGGGTTTACTCCCCAGCAGATTGGTCAATTGCACTGTTTGATACATGAGCATGTGCAACTTCTTATTCAGGTATTTTCTTTATCGGTTCTTGAACCTTCCCAAAAACAGGTTGCTTCTCAGGTTCAAGGTTTGCTTTTTGAGATGCTTCACAAACGTGATGAAATATTAGCTTTGAAAAGAGTGCCATATCCCAGTGTTTGCTTTACTCCATCTTTTGCTTGCTCATCTGTGTCCGACGGAGGCTCAAAATTCGTCCAGGCCCAGTGCAACATAGAATATTCTCCTCCACAAGATGCACAGAATGTATGGTTTTCTCAATCCAATCAGAGATCCTCTGAAGGTTTGAACAGGCAAAGAGGTTTCCAAGCTACAGAAAGTTCTTTCTGGGTTCCTTTTGTGAGAGGCCCCGTACAATCTATTTTGGAGGTTTCTCCTCTTAATTTAATAAGAAGATATGTAGACGACATTAATTCTGGTAGGTCATAAGAAAGATCTTAATTCCTGCTTTTCCATTCTGTACTGGTTTCTAAGAATGATTTCTGCATACTCAGGCATTGTGTGAAATTCCTTTTACAGCTGCCCAAGAGTTTCGAAAGAGATATATTGAATCTGGTAGTGATTCATCTGTTGAAAAGGAACCTCTCTTTACTTTTTCTTCACCAGTTGCTGAAGCTAATGGTGAAATTTCAAGGGGAACCATCTCTAGAGCAGTTAATGCAGTCTCAACTTCAACTAGGCAACAACGACCTAAGAAAACATTGGCTGCTATGCTTGTTGAAAGTACAAAGAAGCAGTCAATTGCTTTGGTGCATAAGGAAGTTGCAAAGTTGGCTCAAAGATTTTTGGCCTTGTTCAATCCAGCATTGTTCCCTCATAAGCCACCCCCAGCAGCAGTTGTAAATAGGATACTTTTCACTGATTCAGAGGACGAGTAAGTTGCATGCATTCTCTTTATGCTAACTAACTGTATTAAATGATTTACTATGAAAATGATTGATCTTTATTCTGTTTACTTAACATTTTCATTTATTATGTTTAGATATGTTTGTGATGTAGATAGGTAGGTTATAGGTAGCTTGGAGGCCTAAAGTATCAAAGAAAACTTTTGAACTTTTATGTACGGCTTAACTATGCTTAAATTTTTTTTTTTTTTTGTGAAACATGCTATGCTTAGTAAATTTGCACGTGTCCTTGGAAGATCTTAGAATTTGGGCTCAGGGTCTAACTTAATCCCATAAAACCGGCTTGTAAGGTGAAGTCTATTTAAGCCTTATAAGGACTACACTGTCTATATCTCTAGTCGATGTGGGATTTTAACACCCCCTCATGCCTAGGACTCGACATATAGTGTGGACAAATGCGGGTGGCCTAATAACAATGCCCTCTCATGTCTAGGAATAGAAATCTAGTGTAGACAAATGCAGATGACCCTATAACATATCTAGGATCGGTTTTGATACCATGTTAGAATTTGATGCTATACATGTTCTTTCTTTGTTATTTATTAGTCCTATGTTTGGAGTATGTGTATGTATGCAAGAGAGTATGTTCAAAGCATTTTTCTCTTATTTCTCTTTCTTTGTACCCTTCTACTCTTTCCTTTTAATGAGGATCTATTCTTTTATCATGATATGTTTTTCTAATGTATTACATCATACACAACCACCTTTTCTGGTCTCTGAGATCAAAGACAAATTGACATTGTTATGTTCTGTTGGTTTTTTGCCTGTCTCTTTTTTTCTCTGTTCAGTTTGTTGGAGCTAAGAATTTTTTTTGTTTCATTATTACTTATTTATACAGTATAGTTGGCTTTTTTTGGATCTATTGCTACTTTATGGAGTTCTCTTCTCTTACTTTTAATTCTATTGCAGATTACTAGCCTTAGGGATAATGGAATATAATACAGACTGGAAAGCAATTCAACAACGTTTTCTTCCTTGCAAGTCTAAGCATCAGGTAGCTACTATTGCATATTTCTTTTGAGGAATTTTTTTTAGGGGGGTGGTGGTGGTTGTATTTTGATTGTTGAGGCTTCTTCATTTTATTTTTGTTGCTATCATGTTCTTGCTTGTGATATAGTGACCAATGTAATCTTGAGATTTGAATCACAGCTGTTTCTTTTATTGGTCATCATGCAAAGTTGTATGATTAAATGGATTGGATGTGATTTGTTGGTTAGATTAATTAAGCTCCTTGAGAAGCAATTGGACGGAGATCCTATAAACAAATGCAGGGTAGGCTTATATTTGTTACTAGCCATTTTTTTGGCTCTATGTGCCCCATATCATTTGGATGAAGAAATAGCAAAATTAAGTGTCTGCAAAGTACTACGCCCAACAGTGGGATTCCTTGATATGCAGGTCAGGGGAGTGAAAAAAATAAAGAGCAAAGTAAATGAGTTGGTGCCTGGCTGTTGGCAGTTTTTTTTACTCTAACAAGCATTTTTCAATGATAAAACAATATAATTTGTCAGTTAACACAGTAAGACTGTGTACTTTGTTTACAGCTTTGGAAGGTTGGTTTTATTTTAATAATAATTGTTATAAGTGGCATATTATATTTTACCCATTGGTTGGCCAATTCATTCTTAGTTGTCGAAGTAATGTCCTGGATACACTTTCTTTTATCTCTTAACATTTTGCTATTAGGTTGAAGACCCTACGTTTAACATTTCTGTGCTTGGGTGGGGTTGATTCTTGGTATTGAAGTGTCATCATGATTATGAATAGCATTCCTTCTTTTAGCTAGTGTTTGAATTGAAATGGAATGTTTAGTTGAATAATTTGGTTCAGCAATTCCAATATGGTGGTGAAGGTTGCTACCTATCTAATATGAAAGGGAATGGTCTGGTTACAGATTTTTGTCAGGCAGAAGAATCGTTGCTCTTCAAAAGCATTAGAGAATCCAATAAAGGTAAATCTATATACTTAATCCTATGTATATTTGCATAGTTTGATGACTCCACTTGCCTACCCAAATGCCTATAACTCACAAGGAAGCTAGGGATAAGGAAACAGGTGTATCCCTTAACAGGAAAATCAGAAGAAACAGCAGTGGTTATAAAAAGGCACCATGCTTTAGCCACATATATATAGGAGACATATCAAACGAGAGGACTGTTTTTATGAGAGTGAGAGCGACAAATATTGACCATCACTTCTTATTGTGAATGGTCAAAATTAAAAGACAAAAATCATGTGTCATTTTTTCAAGTGGTTATGACTTTATGTTGCTTTTAATCTTGACCATCCATATATGGCTATATAATCGTGTTTTTCTCCTCTCACTCATAAAAATGTCTTCACACTAGATAAATCTCCTATGTATATATATATTGTGGAACAAGAAAGCCATGGGACTTTTATTCGGCTCATTCTACAAGAATATTGTTGTCGACTTTGTAAGAAATGGGATATTTAGATCCTTCCCTTAGTGGCTAGATGACTTCTCAACAGGTTAATAACACACTTTCTTGGTACATCTCAGATGATTCCACTTTATAGCCTATATGTATATTATAGTTCTGTATTTAGAGGCTTGTAGCATATATGCAACCATACTATACTATACTCAGTAATTTAATGAAAATAATGCTTGATATTATTTGTCTGATTTCTCTATACAGGCTGTTCGAAGAATGAAAACCTCCCCATTGACTGCGGAGGAGATAGCGTGCATTCAAGAGGTAATATTTCAACTGCATTTTGGATTTGAAATTTTTCTGCTTGATAGCATTATGACTTGCCAATGTATGACCAAAAATACACAGGGACTTAAAATTTATAAATGTGATTGGACGTTAGTATGGCAATATATTGTTCCACATAGAGATCCATCCTTGCTTCCACGCCAGTGGCGCATTGCTCTTGGCACTCAAAAGTCATACAAGATAGATGCATCAAAAAGGGAGAAACGGAGATTGTATGAGTCAAACAGAAGAAAGTCGAAGGCGTTAGAAAGTTGGCGAGCTATATCTGATAAAGAGGTTTGTTACTATCTGAAGCTTAGAAACATGTGATGAATTTTATCTCCCTGGTCTTACTCTTACATGTGTAGGAGATGCCATTATAGTCGTTTTGAATGTTGGTTCTGTTAACTACCTGAATGACTTAGGATTAGTGACATACAGATGCACAAATTACAGTTTTTGATTTACTTCTATGAAATCTTTGTTCACACATATAAGAAATTATAAATCATTGGAAATCGAGGGTGTGCTTATTCATTTACTAATATATATATATATATATATATATATATATATATATATATCTAACATTTCTTAATTGTGTGTTTGACATGTACGAAACATCTCACCTCTAGACCAGTACTGTCATTTTATCTATCACGAGTTTGAGCGCATGCCGCATAGCTTATCCTGGCTTTTCTATGGGTTATTGAAATTTTAATTCATAGATTTTGGATTTACTTTTATTGGATTTTTTGGAATTTATTGTAGGATTGTGATGCTGAAATTGCTGGTTCAGAGTGCATGGATTATTCAGAAGTTGTACCGTATGTCCACCAGGCGTTTCTGGCAGATTGGAGGCCAGACACATCTACTCTTACTTATCCTGAACACATTTTCACTACATCTAGAGAAGGAAATGTTGCTCACAATGCATTTTCTCAAAAAGATATCCAATTTTATAGGGGTACTCATGATTATGGTTTAAGTGGAAAAGTTCCACATCAGAATGGTAATCAGTCTGCATTGCCATCTGTATCTGAGCTTCCTCAGCTTTTTCATACAACATCTGATTTGAAAAATGGAATGCAAGGTGCTCCTAGCACCATTAATCCTAAGAAACCAGTTTTTGACATGACCTCTAGCTCCAAATACTATTGTCGGCCCTATCGGTCTCGGAGGGCACATAATGCTCACTTGGTGAAATTGGCACCAGATTTGCCACCCGTAAATCTTCCTCCATCTGTTCGTGTAGTTTCTCAAACTGCTTTTAAAGGGTTCCAGTGTGGAACATCTAAGGTTCATCCTCCTGGAGCTGGTGCAGCTGCTTGTAGAAAAGATAATTCTGCATCTCAAACTCCTCAAGGGGAGAAATCTGAAAATGTACATCCTGTTAAAGGTGCAAGACCTACATTAGAAGATAGTGTCACAGGCTCTCAACTAGAAAGATCTGAAACTGTTGAAGACGGATCTCTTGTGGCAGAAAAAGGCACCAGTACCAATCTCCAGATGCATCCTCTCTTGTTCCAGGTCACTGAAGATGGCAATGTGCCTTATTATCCATTGAAATTTAGTTCTGGTACTTCTAGTTCATTCAGCTTCTTCTCAGGAAGCCAACCACAATTAAATCTGAGTCTCTTCCATAGCTCACAGCAACAAAGCCACATTGATTGTGCTAACAAGTCCTTAAAGTTGAAGGATTCAACTTTAAGATCTGGAGGCATTGATTTTCATCCACTTCTGCAGAAATCTGACGATACACAGTCACCAGCAAGTTTTGATGCCATTCAGCCTGAGTCACTGGTTAATAGTGGTGTGCAGGCTATAGCCAATAGATCTTCTGGCCTCAATGACAAATCCAATGAACTTGACTTGGAGATTCACCTAAGTTCTGTATCTGGAAGGGAGAAATCTGTGAAAAGTAGACAGCTAAAGGCACATGATCCAGTGGGGTCCAAGAAAACTGTAGCAATTAGTGGAGCAGCGATGAAACCTCAAGAGGATACTGCTCCTTATTGTCAGCAGGGTGTAGAAAATCTTTCAGCTGGCAGTTGCGAGCTTGCTTCAAGTGCCCCTTTGGTTGTTCCCAATGATAACATTACCAGATATGATGTAGATGATATTGGTGATCAGTCTCATCCTGAGATAGTGATGGAGCAGGAAGAGTTAAGTGATTCTGAGGAAGATATTGAAGAACATGTAGAATTTGAGTGTGAGGAAATGACAGATTCCGAAGGAGAGGATGGTTCTGGCTGTGAACAAGCTCTTGAGGTTCAAAATAAGGTATTTGGTTTTATATCTTTTCAGTTTGCTTTTAGTTTTTGTTCATGTTTGTCTCTCTGTATATTTACATATTACAAATTTTATAAATGAGAAAAAATACATTTTTCAAATTTTTATAATAGGGAGAAAAAACATATATCTTCTCTTGTATGTTATTACCGCTACTTCAATCTTCCAAATAAAAATAGAAAATGAAAGACTTGTTTAGTTTGAGAAAATATTTTTTGTTTTCATTTTTAATTACAATAACATTTATTCCCTTGCTTGTTATACAAATCTTTGAAAATAAAAATAAAATGAAAACAAACTGGCATTTTTGTAAATAAAAGTAAAAACAACAACCAAAAACATTTTTTTCAAAGTAAATAGGGCGGGATATTATTGTTTTCAAAAATTTATGTTGAACAACCAATGTTATCCTCCTTCCTTAGCTTTACTATTAAACTTACTAAGTTTTGTATTGAGTTAAACTCTTTAAAGTACTTTACTTTTTGTTTGAGCCCTACATTGAGAGGTTATATAATTACATATTGCTCTATTCAAGTATTTCTAAATTTGCTTGTTACCTGTTTGTCTATTGTGGAGCCTTCATCGGATGGTAATTCATTATATAAATTTGAGATTCACATTATTCTTGTCAGTCTCTCAGCTCCATTGGCTGACCCATATCTAAACTCTAAATAGCCAGTTGATTCATTGGTTACATGTAGTTTTTTCACCCTGCTGCATGAGAATTTCAGTTTTTTCTTTTCCCTAATTTCTTTACGCATCAATAGCTGTGTTCCTCATCAATCTATATTACCTATTCGTTTTTGTTGTTTTTTGGTTCATGACCATCTGATGCATTATGAGCCAGTATTATTAAATGGTAGAACCTTTACATTAGTTAGTGGTTGTTCATTGTAGTCCAAGTAAGATTCAACAACCCACTATTTTTCTGAGGCTAATTCATATTCTCAGCTAATTTTTTATTTTTTCTTTCTTCCCTTATAACCTTTCTTTTAACTTTGTTTTGTTAGGAGGTCCCAATTTCTTCTGAAGAAAATGTTGTAAAGTATATGGATTGTATGAAAAAACCATGTGAACCAAGGGCAAATTATGGTACTGAAGTTGATGGTGGCCTCCTTACAAATAGTACTACACTAAATATTGCTTTGACTAATGAGGGACAGGATGACAGAAGTAGTTCTTCATGGCTAAGTTTAGACTCATGTACGGCAGATAATCCTGTGTTTTCAAAGGCCATACTTCAACAGAGTAGGATTGGTGAAGCTTCTGCTTCCAAAAACTTTTCAATTGGTAAAGCTGTCAGAGAGGAGAGACATACTGTAGACATTGTACAACAGCCAAGTGTAGGTCCTCATGTGTCTACCACTCCACGAAAACTCAGGAAGCGTTCTGGCAAATCAAATGCAAATTTAAATATAGGATTGACTGTCGAAAGATCAAGCCGTGATGGTAATCATGAAAACGGTTGATTAAAGTATTCTGGCAAATGGGGTTCAAATAGGATTGACTGTTGAAAAGTCGATCCATGATGGCAATCTTGATGGTTTGATTGAAATTTTCTGGCAAATGAAGTGCAAATAGGATTGACTTTTGCCAGTTCAATCCATGATGGTAATGTTGAAGTTTGTGATTGATGCACCATCTGAACTTACTGAGCTTGTTTTTGTTGTTCGTGGCAGTAGGTTTGGTTTCTAATATTTGTTGCTATTGCTGGATGGCAGTTAACCAGAGCTTAGGAAGGACAATCCTCTCCCCAAGGTCTTCTAATGGGGGATCCTTCATGTTTTCTGGGTGCTTATGCAAGAATCGAGACTTTAAATATGTACAATTACTCGCAATGGTTGAAGTGATATTGTCTCTGTAAATATGTTGTGAGAGAGTCATGGACAAAATTGGCCTTGACTCTTCCATAATCACTAGAGATCTTGTACAAAATTTTGTAATGCGGGCGTCCATTGTCTCCTAGTTCATGGTGGAATTGATGAACTGTATAGATCTAACTGTATATTCTTCACTAGTAATTCTGATGTCCCAACAAGTAATGTTCAAGAAAGTGCCAAGGACATGTGGGCAAGTCATTCTTTGGACTTGCCTTCGCATGCACAGTGCACACCTTTCTTTGGCATCCCTTTTGTTAAAAAGTAAAATATTACTCGTTGCTGTTATTTTAAATTTCTCAAGTTCCGTTAAAAAAACTTATTCCAAAGTCTTAACCAGCTATAATCGTAAAAGTGTCTATACTTTTGAGTATAAATTTTTAACATCTATGAAAATTGCAATCGAATCTAGATATTATATTAGTAGCAGAGCTTAAAGAGGGAATCCCCTCTTACTCAGCAAATAAGAAATATATGATAAATTTAGAATAGAAATGAACTGAGATAAGCGCAGAAGGAATCACCACTCGAACAGCCGCATACACCTTTGTCAGATGCCACTCAGCACCAATCATACAAAGCCACATCAGAATTTGGTCCCACAGTAGTTACCCTAACATGGCTCTCTCTCCTCAAAATCGTTATCCTGAAACCTCATCCACTTCCTCTCATCACCTCCACTCATTTCCCACTTGTTACTTCCATGGCAATAGAGAATCATAACCCAACACAACACACTAACACAAGGAGAGGATAAGACCCCTCTCTCTCTCACATACAAAAGAAAAAAGAAAAAAATCTCAAAATAAAACAACCAAACCACACACTTCACACCCTCTTCAACATCCTCAGCAAGGACAAGAACAACAAGAAGAAACAATGTCTTGCTCCAATCTCACAATGTTGGTGTCCTCAAAACCTTCCCTTTCCGATCCCTCCAACCTCTCCTTCCGCTCTGTTCTCAACCCTTTTCAGCTCCCTTCACAAAACCCAACTTCATGCACTCCTTCACGCTCCTCAACCACCCAAATTCAGTGTGGTCTGAGAGAACTCAGAACCCGCATTGATTCTGTGAAGAACACTCAGAAAATCACCGAGGCAATGAAGCTTGTGGCTGCAGCCAAAGTGAGAAGAGCTCAAGAAGCTGTTGTCAACGGAAGACCCTTCTCAGAGACCCTCGTTGAAGTTCTCTACAACATCAACGAGCAGCTCCAAACTGAGGACGTAGACATCCCTCTCACAAAGGTTAGGCCTGTCAAGAAAGTTGCACTCGTTGTGGTCACCGGCGACCGCGGCCTCTGCGGCGGTTTCAACAACGCAATCATAAAGAAAGCTGAGGCTAGAATCAGGGAATTGAAGGAGCTTGGCTTGGAATTCACTGTCATAAGTGTTGGCAAGAAGGGTAACTCTTATTTCATCAGAAGGCCTTATATTCCGGTTGACAGGTTTCTAGAAGGTGGCACACTTCCAACTGCTAAGGAGGCTCAGGCCATTGCTGATGATGTTTTCTCACTCTTTGTGAGTGAAGAGGTTGACAAGGTGGAGCTTCTCTACACCAAGTTCGTGTCGTTGGTGAAATCGGATCCCGTGATTCATACCTTGCTTCCACTTTCGCCAAAGGGAGAGATTTGTGATGTGAATGGTGTGTGTGTTGATGCTGCTGAGGATGAGTTCTTCAGGTTGACTACCAAGGAAGGAAAGTTGACTGTGGAGAGGGATGTTGTGAGGACTAAAACCGTGGATTTTTCGCCAATTTTGCAGTTTGAACAAGACCCCGTTCAGATCCTTGATGCACTGCTGCCACTGTATTTGAACAGCCAGGTTCTGAGGGCATTGCAGGAGTCCTTGGCGAGTGAACTCGCCGCCAGAATGAGTGCCATGAGCAATGCCACAGATAATGCTATTGAGTTGAAGAAGAACTTGTCCAGGGTGTACAATAGGGAGCGCCAGGCTAAGATCACTGGTGAAATTCTGGAAATTGTGGCTGGTGCCAATGCCTTGCAATAGTGCAATTTGTAGGTATTGTTTACTTATTATAATGATGGGTGGTAGTCTCCCTTTTCATTTTCTAATGTATTTATCTAAGACACTTGTGCAATTTTTACGCTTCTGTTGAAACTTGAATGAAATGCGCAGGCTTTGTGCAATAGGAAAAATGAGATCAAATCTGAAGCGGACACTTTTTTTGTTATGTATTTTTTTTGCCTTCTGAATTATGTATGTAATGAAACAATAATAGATCTATACTATAAAGATTCAGAGAGTTATCTCTGTTGATTTGATGCAGCATGGGCATGGCTGTACTTAGCATTTCACATGTTATTGCACATTGTTCCACTACATTGTAGTGATGATGTTTGATACTTATGGGAATACATATTATAACGGGTTTGTATAAAGTGGCCTCTGAACCACGGTGGTCCTCAATTGTTTGCTGTTAAATATATTTTTATTATGAAACTAAGTACTCAGCATGATGACGCAATATCATAGATATAAACTATGCATATATACAAGCCTGACCAAAAGTATCGCATAGATGAAAACAACACACAAACACAAGTCTCATATTACCCGAGTTTTGGCATTGAGTTCTCTTATGTTTCAACACCTCTAAATATCAAACACCTCATCAACAACCTTAATTTCTCCCTCTCTCTCTCTCTCTCTCTCTCTCTTTTCCTATTACATCCCATTATCTATCATATCAATTTTTCTCTCTCTATCTCTCTCAAGGTATCAATTGGTTTTGGATGCTCAAAGTCTTTTTTCCTTTGGCATTCAATATGTACAATAAATACATCATTCCTTCCCCATAATATTGAACCTCGATAGTTTTTTAGCTTTCAGAAATCTATCCTTTAAACCAAGTGTCTCTCAAGAGGGTTTTGTATATCAAAACAATTAGACAAGTGAGAAAGTAACTTCTTATAATGTAGTAGTGCATGTAATTTGTGTCTTGTACTATAAAATAAGTGATAAATAATTGAAAGCATTCTATTCACATGCTTCCTTGCAATGAAGTTATGCAGCTGAAAAAGTTGTTGGACTTTCGTTTGATTAATCAACATATGCACATATGTAGCTTAGAAATGCACAAAGATGGTTCAACTCTAAAAGGCCATCTTAGATTCGTCGAATTCATGTTTGATCTCCGGAATTGTTCTATAACTTTTCGAAGGAGGTCTACAACATACCCTTTTATGTCCTATTTTATCCTCAACTTTGTTCTGATTTCTAAAGCAGAAATGTTTTTTTGTTCTTGAATTCTATGATGGGGCTGTAGGGGAATATAATACAGATACAGAGAACACTAAGTCTGAACAAATTACTTGCAAAAACATTAAGACATGCACAATTTGTCATCTGTATAATAAATCCTGTGAAAGTAATATGAACCCTGTGCCATCCATCTATTGACATTCAAATTTATGGTGCCATTATACGGAGAAACTTTCTTTTGAACAAACTCAAGCCAATTAATCAATCAATCACGTATTGTTGAATATTATTCCGCATGCAGCACATTATAAAAAAAAATTCACTCACATTTATAGAGACGGAACAGCCATCTTCTAAGCCTCTCTTGTCTTGACATCCTCATAGTTTTATAATGCGATAAAGAATGTACCACTACAATTTGTAGATGACTTCACATTAATTCTCTACTAATATGTTAATCTTAGTATCTATTGCAATTTTTCTCATTCTTACCGATATTATCTCTATTAACTAGATAGGACTTGATGCGAAATCAACATGATCCCAAACATATTCAAAATTTACCCGATTATTCAATTTTTTTTCAGATGTTGGTTTCATACATATTTCCAAATTTCATTGAAAATAGAACAGCCTTGACAACCAATCAAGTCAGGTTAGTCATATAATATGATGATTAATGCAGTAAAAACACATGATATTCAGTTGACTTGGATTGCCAGTAAAAGAAAAATATTACTAAATCCAAATTCACCAGATCAAACAGGTGTGTACTAATAAAATGAGATGCACTGTCCATTTTTTCAACCAATTGTTTGATTATTAGTGTTCCGGTAAATGATCATCTGACTGGTTATTCTATAAAGTACTCATTACACGTTATGACTATGTTGCTGGCCATGAAAAGGATATATAATATTTTAATCGACATTATTCATAAATTGGGAAAACAATTCTGAATCGATAGATAAATTTAGATTCCAGCGTTAATAGTTTTCTTATAAATCAAATTGTACACTAAGATAGTAATATTCAGTGAGGTGTAAGTTTAAAGGAAAAAAATTCTAATAGTTATGCGTGGAATATTCCTTAAGTATTAAAAAATAAAAACACTATATATTTTTTAGAGAAATAAAAACAATTTAGGTGTCATTTTCGGTGTATTTGTGTCTCTCATGCATCTTCTCCACTTCAATAAAAACCATATATTTCTTTAGGTTTTATGAGAGCAAGTTCCAGTAAAAAAAAAAAAACAAGATTATAAGAGCAAGTTCTGTAAAAAATAGATAATACGAGCAAGTGCCTCGGTGGTTGTTCTTTCATATGAGCAACTGACAAAGAAATTCAAATAGCAATTTAAACCATTAGAGAGCATCCCATCATGAAAACAGTAGAGCACATCGGTGGAAGATTCAATTTTAGCAGTTCGTAGTTCGTACAGCAATCAACAATCATTATTTAGTTGTATTTTTCTTTTCTTTTAGTGTGTGGTATTGGTAAATTATGGAGTTTATCTGAACACTTTAAAATTGTTAAATTATAATAATACTTAATTAAATTTCTTAAAATAATATAAAATAATGACATTATGGGGAAGTTTCATAATAATAATAAATAAATAATACCCTATGCCCTATGGTGTAAAAATAAAAATAATGTGATATTACTGAAGTCACTTGATTATAGATGTCTTCCTAATTTTTGAGTAACATATTGATCATTGTTTTTAGATTGAATATTTGATATGACTCAAATTAAGTAATCCTAACTCACGAGAGATAAATTCAGTTTGTCTAGTTCTGATTTTGATTTTTTTTTTTCCTTTCTTCACTGAGACCGAAAGCAAAACGGGGAAACGGATTTCACTTTTTCTGCCACCTTCATGTGTTTTTATTCAAAGTTCAACTAAGTCCGTGATCGCGATTAAAACATCCTTTAAATTAATGATCCAAATGAAGAATTTAGCAAAAACCTCCCCACCAAGATTGTCCTCATGTGCCACATCCTCATTGGTTTCTTGCTTCTCACCCTTGCATCCTATCAAAAAGTCTAACAGCTAACACTTTTAATCTCCAACTAATCACATCTTGGACCGTGTTACTTGGTACCAAATCTTTTGTCAATTTAATTAACAAAAGAAATTGATACCCAACTAATATATATATATATATAGAAAACGTGACTACTCAAACTTATGCTGGGAAATGAAACTATTTAATTATAATTATTAGAATAAAATTAACGCTTCAGATTATATATTTAATTACAAATTTCACATGATCTTAAGTTTAAAAGGAAGAAAATCACATGAGAATTATAATTAAATACACAATATGAACTGTTAATTTTAAGACGATATATAGGTATGGTTTCTTAAGTACTTTTAATGTTATTTTCTAATAAGAAATGAAGTTTTATTCCAATAATCTGCCTAATAAAAATTTACATTAAATAAATATCAATACAAGTTAAAGAAGTAAACCTCTAAATCAAGTTAGAAAACGACGTAGAATAACACTTAAAAGTATTATCATTTTTCACAATAAACAAAAAGTTCTCCATGAAGAGTTTTTCCTTCATACATTCTCCCAGTTGAGAACTCTTGTGAGAAATGAAAATCTTTAGTTTCAATTATTAAATCAAAACAAACCGTTTAAATTACACATTTAATTACAATTTTCATGATTGGTTAAGAATCTCAGACTTTTGATTAAAAAAATAAACAACATTTATAATAAAACACATTATATAAACTAATAAGAACTTTAATTTAATGATGATTATAATAAGATGTTTTTAATCTCCCGAAACAGAATTATTCTTGAGTTGGCAGTGTTTGATAAATAACGAACAAGACAAGAGACATTGAACAATGGACACCAACACTCGATCGTACATTAACCACTCAAATTATAAGTAATTTTGCACCGTTGGATTCGGTCTCGAAGTGTCGTTACTTCCATGAACAAATGAATGTACATTGCTCTGAGCAAACAGAGGAAGTAGCAAATAGCACCACTTGACATATGTCCTATGTGTGTGGCTCAGACTCAAATCAAAAAACACTTCACACACATTAACACCGCCGCACAACTTCAATTGCATGTATCATCATCATCATTTTCACTATTTTTTATGTTTTGTTAATTTTTTTCTCGTTTTTATGAAATATTATTTTATTTGGCGCACAGATTCAGAGACAGGTTGATTGATTTTGGATCATTGAATTATTAGCACAGTGAGCATTGATCAAATGCTCAAATCACAACGCAAATAAAAAGAACGAACAAAGAGGAAACGTTGTTGTTGGAAGTGAAGTGATTATTATGGAGATGTCTCTGCAGCTAAACTGCAAAACGGTGTTTCCCTACAGAGGCGGTGGTTGTGTTTCTGGCGTATTACCTCGTCGTCATTCAGTAACGTTTACGAGTGGTTACATAGTAATTATTATGCTGGTTTTTTTTTTTTTTTTTCATCTTACTCATGTTTATGTTTTATGTTTTCTGCTTTTTTCTTAAATTGGATTAATATGGTGGTGAAATATCTGAGTGTGTTTAGTTAATTAATTAATTTGTATATTTTGGTTTCAGTGTTCACCGTGCAAAGCAGGTTGGGGTGTTTCGTTCGTCCGTGCCAGTGCAGGTTTGTAATTTGTTGTGTCGTGTTATTAAGATTACTCCTTCGAATTCATGAATTCGCTTTTCTATAAAAGGTTTTTTTTTTTTTTTGGGGTAGATTTTTCTCGGAAGAGGCAACAGAAGAAGGTGTCAGTTGCAAGGACCAAGGGCACTGCTGGAAAGGGTTTTGTCCCAAGCAAAAAGAGTACAAGAGTGAAGAAGGGAGACACGTTAACTTCAGTAGTCAGTGAGGTTTCAGGGGGTGATAAAAAGCAAACAGTTGATGTCAATGTTGATGCTGATAAAGAAGGGGAACTTGAATTCTCCCAAGAGGAGAAATTTGAGGCTGTAGATAGAATTGACGAAATTGTCAGGGATGTGGGGGAGTTATCGTTGTTAGATGAGACAGCGGGAGAGTTATTGTTGTTGGATGAGAGCAATGAAGCTAACATTTCTGTAATTGATGAGGATGTTGAGGTTCTCGAATTGCGGAAGGAGGAGATTCCTTACAATGGAGGTGTTGGAATTGTTGAAGATTCTACGGAAGAAGGGTTGTTTGACCGTGCACAAATTGATGGAAATGTTAAAGAAACAGATACTGATGGTGAAATAACCGAGGAAGCTGTTGAGGAATCAAGCAGTGCTGATGATGATAGAATAAATGAGGAAGCTGCTTGGCTGTTGAAGTTAGAATTGGAAGCAAATCAGCGCAGGCAGGAGATAGAGAGGATTGCAGAGGAAAAACTTTCACAGGGGACGAAGCTGTTTGTATATCCTCCTGTAGTTAAACCTGATCAAGATATAGAACTTTTCTTTAACAAGAACCTTTCAACACTAAGAGAGGAGCCAGACATTCTGATCATGGGGGCATTCAATGATTGGAAGTGGAAATCTTTTTCCATTAGGTTGAATAAGTCGCATCTCAAGGGCGATTGGTGGTCTTGCCAATTATATGTGCCAAAAGAAGCCTACAAGGTAGACTTTGTGTTCTTCAATGGACAAAATGTCTATGACAATAATGACCAAAAAGACTTCTGCATACCCGTTGATGGAGGAATGGATGCATTAGCATTTGAAGATTTCTTGCTTGAGGAGAAACGTAAAGAATTAGAAGAACTTGCTAGGGCACAAGCTGAAAGGGAAAGACAAGCTGAAGAGCAAAGGCGAATAGAGGCAGACAGAGCTGCAAAGAAAGAGGACAGGGCACGGGCAAAGGAGGAGGTTGGAAGAATGCGAGAAACATTGCCACAATTGTTGAAAAATGCCGTAAAGTCCATTGATAATGTTTGGTATATTGAACCTAGTGAATTTAAAGGCAAGGACTTGATCAGATTATATTATAACAGAAGCTCAGGTCCTCTTGCAAATGCTAATGAAATATGGATTCATGGCGGGCACAATAATTGGAATTATGGATTATCAATCGTTGAAAGGCTTGTCAAGTCTGTTCTAAAAGGAGGTGAATGGTGGTATGCCGATGGTATGCTCTGTTACATATCTATTCTTTGTCTTTGATGATAATTCATTTCCATGAAATTAATCTTTTGCTAGACTTTAAAAAAGTTGTATGATTAGAAAAGAAAAATGTGCTATGATGTGACATGCATGGAGGTGGAGTTGTTGCATATCTTTATTTAAAATGCGCAAATCTTTGCCATCTGATGGAGGACTTATGCTATAATTGTAGTATTTGCTGATACATGATGGTGATGCATTAGGTGAATGGTGTGCCTTTGCAGATGAGATTCAGACACATGATTCTGAAGTGCCTTTCTTATCCATAAGAAAAAACCAGTATTGAAGTGACTTGATTTTATAGATCTGTCATGTCCATCATTTAATTTAAACATGAAAAGGTTGCTATTTAAGGGACAGGGATATATGTGTTTATGTACATCATTTTATTTAAAATATCTTACAAGAATTACGAATCTTGAACTTTATAAGTTACAAAACCATTTCTAAATTCTGACTCATTGCTTTGGATTTCTACTATGTCTACATACATTCAGCTGAAATTTCATAGATAGATAGATAGGCAAAGAGATAGATAAATTTCTTATACAAAGCATTAGATGTCTACTCCTAGAATAGGGTTTATACTCATGTCATCAACTCTTTAAACTGTTTTAGATCAATGACTGTTTGATGGTCAGCAAAAGAATACTGGTTCAGAAGATGGATAGAAGCTTGATCTCTCCTTTTGGATTGCTTTGAAGTATGCAACACCTTTTGTTGATCAATTTTTATATTTTATGCAGTTGTTGTACCTGACCAAGCTCTTGTCCTGGATTGGGTCTTTGCTGATGGTCCACCTAAGAATGCAGTTGTATATGATAACAATCGTAAACAAGATTTCCATGCCATTGTTCCTACGGCTATACCTGATGAACAGTATTGGGTTGAGGAAGAGCAGCAGATATACAGAAAATTTCAGGAGGAGAGGAGGTTAAGAGAGGAAGTGATACGTGCAAAGGTTAGTTCTTGCTTGAGATGACTTCCAAATGGTAACATTCAGGCATGACTTAAGATACTTATCATCATAAAAATAAGCTTTTCAGTTGTCTGTTTTCTTTCTTGTGTTACTTCATGTAAATATATACAGAAAAATATGGTGTATTCTTATAATGTAATCTTGTTATGGAGGATAAGTTCACCTTTTGTTAGGAATGTAGCTCTAGATTGATACCTATAACTATTTAAAGCATTTATTTTTTCTTTAACAGATATTCAAACTAATAAATACTCATCTTGTTGATTTGTTCCTATCCTTGTTGCAGGCTGGAAAAACAGCACAGATGAAAGCTGAAACAAAGGAAAGAACTCTGAAAAGATTTTTGCTTTCTCAAAAGCATATTGTATTCACTGACCCTCTTGATGTTCAAGCAGGAAGCACAGTGACAGTATTTTATAACCCCTCCAACACAAATTTGAATGGGAAACCTGAGGTTTGGTTTAGATGTTCATTTAATCGTTGGTCTCACCGTAATGGTCCATTGCCACCTCAGAGAATGTTACCTGCTGAGAATGGCACTCACGTCAAAGCCTCTGGTGAGTTTCTACCTTTGTTTACATTTGAAAGATGATTAGAGTGTAGACCATAGTATTCTAGAAATTAGTAATATCAAGGATATTAATGTCTCTTTGGTTGCGTAATTTTGATTTTCTATTCTTTATTTAGATTTTGGTTAAAGGATGCTATTTCTGAAATATGGTTTGTCCTCCAAATACATTATGTTACCACACTTTTGATGTTTGAACATATAGGATGCTATACTGGTTAGCAGATTACTGGTCTTTATATTGAATGCATTGTTCTGCTATCAATTTGTGTTGTGTACAGAAAATACTGATAATACTATTTGAATCACTATAGGAGACAAAAAGTGGCAACAGGTGTCCAGAGCCTGTTGATTCAATTTCATATAGATTTGTGCAGAAAAAATTGATATGCTACTGCATAGATCAAATATAAATATAATGATGGAGAAAATTTTGTGAATGTTTGCATGTCAAAAATGTTATTTTGAACCATTACCCTTCGCGTGTCCTAAGCTGTAGGCTGGCCTTTGATGTGATGGTTGAGTTTTTGTTGTGACAATTGTTATAAAGAAATCTGCATCACTTATGGATTGTATTCAGATTCCATGTTCGCAGATCTTGTATTCAGATTCCATTCAGATTTCATTATAGTTTTGTAAAGTTGGTGTTGTGCAACTTCATCCAAAGTATAATCACTTTGTTCTCTCCAGGCAAAAAGACATTTGGTCCAGAAGAAGTCTAATGATTTTGTGTTTCTGCAGTTAAGGTTCCACTGGATGCATACATGATGGACTTTGTATTCTCTGAGAGTGAACATGGTGGAGTTTTTGATAACAAATTCGGAATGGATTATCACATACCAGTTTTTGGAGGTATTGTAAAGGAACCACCTTTGCATATCATCCATATTGCTGTGGAGATGGCCCCAATTGCAAAAGTGAGCTAGCCTATTGCATGTATCTTATCTTAAATTTATTTACATCCCTCTGAGAAGACTTCTTTTATTGCCAAAGCTGGCAAATTGTAGGAAATTACAATTAATAATTTTTACTATTTGTCATGTGTGCTGTTCAGAAAAAGGTTGTTACTTGTTACTATGTTATGCAGAAGCTATTTGTGAATTAATTAAACACATTTTTTCTGTTTTTGATGGTATTCATGTTTGGCAGGTTGGAGGCCTTGGTGATGTTGTTACTAGTCTATCCCGAGCTGTTCAGGATTTAAATCACAATGTGGACATCATTCTTCCAAAGTATGACTGCTTGAACCTTAGCAATGTAAGTTTTTATTCCTCTCCCTGTTGCTGTCGTACTTATATTAAACCTTATACTCTGCAGTGGATATATGATTGTCTATTCCAGCTTAATTGAAATGTTTTCTGGTCTCTGCCTAACTTCCTATTGAATACCGTATGAAACTGATCAATAATGTGGAGAAAAAAAGGGGGGGGGGGTCAAATATTGTTTGAGTGGCTTCTGTATGGAAATGGATGGTTTGTTGAGAGCATTTCTTCTAATTTGACTGTTGAGCATCAGCATCATTGGCTATCTTAGTGGCATAAATGGCTTGGAAAATGCATATTTTGTTTTCATATTTGAGTTAGTTGTTACTATTAACTGCTAAATGCATGGCTTCCAATGCAGGTAAAAGATTTTGACTATCACAAAAGCTATTCTTGGGGAGGGACTGAAATAAAAGTATGGCATGGAAAAGTTGAAGGCCTCTCTGTCTACTTTTTGGAGCCTCAAAATGGGTAAATACTTTGATTCTCCACACTGTTCTCTAATGTTTGTCTATTAAATGTTTCTTATGTCTGAGCCTCTTTTTCACTTCAACTCTGGACCCTATCAATTGATTGATTATTACCAGAGGTGGTTGACATTCCAGAATTTTAGGGAAAGAGTAGGAAAAGTGGTGGTCGGGCACATGTAAGCAACTTTCTGGGTAGGCTTTTAACATATTTATGGAGCACTTAGTAACTTAGTACCAAACACGATGCCAAAATATTTCTGAACACCATGAAGGTTGGGTTGTGTAAAGTTCATAAGTTCCATCATCCAGCATTAAGGTAGGCTTTTAACATATTTATGGAGCACCTAGTAACTTAGTACCAAACACGAGGCCAAAAATATTTCTGAGCAGCATGAAGGTTGGGTTGGGTAAAGTTCATAAGTTCCATCATCCAGCTGTTAAACCCAAGTATTACTCTCAGATATAAACCCAAATTATATTTTGAATGTCAACTGCAATTTTGTCTCTGTGAATCTGTATTGAATTGATAACTTTAGGTGTATTATGTTTGACATTGAGTCCTAAACTATATCTTCATTGTGATTATCTGCAGATATTATTTCCCATATATGTATATCTTTTTTAATCAGTTGTCGTATTTTTTCTTTTATTTAGGGTAACTGCAGTTTTACTCTTTATGAACATTGCTATTAAGCTGACTTGAAAGTTTTCATATGTTTCATAAATTGTACTAAGCTTCACAAATCAATATTCTTTGCTGCAGATTCTTTCATGTTGGCTGTGTATATGGTCGTGGGAATGATGGAGAGAGATTTGGTTTTTTTTGTCATGCCGCTCTCGAGTTTCTACTCCAAAATGGATTTCATCCTGTAAGCTATCATTATACTAGTAACTGAACTGTTCATTTTATTTTATTTTTTATTGAAAGATGTCAATTTTTGAAATGCCAATCAACATTTTGTCCCTATTTTGTACACATTAGTGATATTTTCTTTTTTACGCTGTTGAATTATGCCTACCTTGTGTAGTTGCATGCACTTGTGTAATTGTAACTAAAGTTCCTATGCAATAAAACAACCAAAATTTTTATCAGCACCTTTCCAAGTGATCAGCTTTCCTTCTTGGGCTAGCTATTTCTCTTTCTGATTTATTTAACATACCATTTATATAAAGCAAGTGATCTCAGGTTTAACAACATATTTTATCATACCTTTTGGAATAAAAAATATTGTCACCAAGGATGTATTTTAATTGGCTCTAACCAATGGGCAGGATATCATCCACTGCCATGATTGGTCAAGTGCTCCAGTTGCTTGGCTATTTAAAGACAACTATGCACATTATGGTCTTAGTAAAGCACGACTTGTCTTCACAATTCATAACCTTGAATTTGGAGCCCATTCCATTGGAAAAGCTATGGCACATGCTGACAAAGCTACAACTGTAAGTGCTGGTTATTCCCCCTTCATAATATAAATTTTATAAAATTGTGACATCAGACATCAGATACAATTTTGGAGTTTATACAGAATCAGTAATTTGAAATGAAGAAGCTGATTGTGATTTTTACATCTTGTTGATGCATATTTGGCAGGTCTCCCCCACATATTCAAGAGAGATTGCTGGTAATCCTGTAATTGCTCCTCATCTTCACAAGTTCCATGGTATAATAAATGGAATCGACCCAGATATATGGGACCCGTATAATGATAAATTCATTCCTGTAAGTAGTCATATATACAGATGTTTCTTATTCTTTTCTTACATAGGTCCTACAATGGCGTATAGTTATCAAAGTCCCAACATTGTGGCTGCTTATAAACTATGTGTACTTACTAAAGTTAGAAACTAAAGCTAGAAAAATGCTGATGATTGGTGTTTATCTTCACCTTTTACTTCCTTTGGATAGCCGTAATGACTGCTCCATCCTATACTGGTTCTTACCAGTGCCTTTAAAATAATGCAACTAATTAGGTGAGCATACTTGCCTCATGTTTATTCTGTTAAGTTGTGCTTAACTGCATACATTATCCTATCCGAGTTTAACATAGAAAAGTTTTAACTAGGACTTCTTAAATGCAAATGGATTGAGGGATTCTTTTATTCAGTTGAGTTCATTAATGACTACAATAAGTCATTAGCATATCTCTGTCCCCTTATAACCATGCCTGTACTTATTATATAGAAGTTTTTTATTTAGTTTCCACTAATTCAATTATGACTTGTTCCAATATCACACTATTCCAGGTATCATACTCATCAGAAAATGTTGTTGAAGGAAAAAGAGCTTCCAAGGAAGCCTTGCAACAAAGGCTTAGTTTAAAAAAAGCTGATCTTCCTTTAGTGGGAATTATTACTCGATTGACTCATCAGAAAGGAATCCATCTCATCAAACATGCCATATGGCGCACCCTAGAACGTGGTGGACAGGTAATCCTCTATTTCTATTTTATATCAAAGTGTGAACCAGCAATGCCATAGTTGCCTGCATAATAGCAGTATGGGATGGTAAAATTATAAACATTTTTACTGTTGTTTTTGTTATCATTACCAAATCATTTTGTGGTCAACTGGTCATGCTTGAAAGATATTTTTAGTTAAAGATTTTTGGCCTAGTGGTTACCGGACAACTGATGTGGTATTAAATATTCTTTGATAAAGTTGTTTGATTTCAATCTGCATGACCCTTGTGCTAAAGATAGGTGGCCAGTTTTTAGCCTCCACTTAACAGATTCAGGTTTTCAGTCTAGTGATTTGGCAAAAATAAATGTATAGGATGTATGATATCTTAAACTTGGAACCCACCTGTACCCTATACCCTTCTCAAATAAAAGTTTTATGCTTCAAATAGGTGCTGATAATTTTCATTATTAGCCAAGGGTAAATGTCAAAGTCAGGCATTTGAATTTGTTAGTATATTTTCTTGTTAAATTTAGAAATTGTTTATAAATGTTGCATTTAAGTAGACAAATCTTGACTGTAAAAAGATATGCAGGTTGTATTACTTGGTTCAGCTCCGGATCCTCGTATCCAAAATGATTTTGTGAATTTGGCCAATGAATTGCATTCTGCTCATCATGATCGTGCTAGACTTTGCCTTGCATATGATGAGCCTCTTTCACACTTGGTAACTTATGAAACTGAAAAACCTTCAGTAACATTTTACCCATTATATATACAGGTGCAACATAATGGGCTCTACTGACTCATTTTAATTTCTTTTGTTCTAGATATATGCTGGTGCTGATTTCATTCTAGTGCCTTCAATCTTTGAGCCATGTGGACTCACTCAACTCACAGCAATGAGATATGGTTCAATACCTGTTGTTCGAAAAACTGGAGGTCTCTACATGCTTTATATTTACTCTACATTATAATTCATTGACATGGCATGGTTTGTATGCAGACTCTGCATGATACATTGACCATTAACCTATTACATTTATATATGGAATATTTTTTATCTTTTCAATTTCTTTTGTTCATTCAACTCTGTTTTGGTTCAGTTGACATTCATCAACACATAATTTTGCAGGACTTTATGATACAGTATTTGACGTTGATCATGATAAGGATAGAGCACAAGCACAAGGTCTTGAGCCAAATGGATTTAGTTTTGATGGAGCTGATACTGGAGGTGTTGATTATGCTCTCAATAGGTGAGTTATGTGCCATATGATGGAGGCTATATTGTGAAAAACCCAATTTGCCAATAACATAACTCCAAAAAATAAATTACAGATTTACAGTACGTTGATTTGAGTGAAAGGGGCTCACATCCCTTGAGCATGTGATTCTAGTTTTAATCCTCTGAACCTTATGTTTGTAGAAAAAGTACAATCGAGACTAGAGAGGGTTGTTCTTTTTTACCATCATATCATACATGGTAGATTAGTCTCTTATTTACTAGGTGAAGAGATAATTTGGAAAACCTCAAGGAACAAAATGTAACAGCCACTCAGCCAGCATAAATAAAGAAATTAAACGTAGTGATCTGTGGTAGATTTTAAAGTCTCAAAGCTTGGCCAGGCTAAAAGTCTTTTCAAAATCATATTTATTCAAGAATCAAGCCCAGTTAGAGACCATACTTGAGGGTTAGTGGCATCTTAATCTGTTGCATGTGTATGATTGATATTTAGTGGAAAGAGGATTTTCGTTTCTCTAATATTGTAAAAAGGTTTTGGGGTATCCCAACGTTGTATATTTGGAACACATATGCTGAATTTCTTACATTGGAATTTTCATTGGGAAAGAAGGGTTGAAAGTGGCTTTGACATGGACAGAGGAAACCAAAAGTATTATGCATTTTTCAATATTAAACTGTTTTTTCTTGCTTTTTATGACACTATTGCACACACAAGATCTTGTGTATCTAAAGTCCTAATGTTACTTTTTGTAAAATTAATTTTATGGACTCTTTTATCAGGGCAATATCAGCATGGTATGAAGGCCGTGATTGGTTTAACAGTTTATGCAAAAGGGTGATGGAGCAAGACTGGTCTTGGAACCGGCCTGCTCTTGACTATTTGGAGCTTTACCATGCAGCACGCAAAGCAGAATGAGATTTAAATGAACAGAGGAAGTAAGATGCAAATTAAAATTCATTCCTTTTATACAGATTTAGTGGTAAGCTATTAGTCTTTAGAATAATTTAGTTGCAATAGCAAATCTTAGTGAAAATAGCCGCAAGGTGACATCAGTTTGTAGAGACGAAACTCAAATGGTTCATTATTTTGTTGGCACGCAATAATACGTAGGTAAGTTTTACATGGTTTTGGTATATTGTTAGAGATATAACTTGTGGAATGCATTGCAGAATAAATCGAAATCTGCAAGTTCTTTTTGTGCATTAGAGTTGAAAATCAAGAACAGAAAGAAGAGCCAAACTTTTTTATGTCTTTTAGTATATTATTATTAAAAACTTATAGTAGGATTTAACAATCTTCGACCAAGTGTTTAAAAAAAAATAAAAACTTCGACCAAAGTGATAAAATGATTGATGACGGATTTTTATTTATTGAACATGAAGCCATTGAATTTTATAAGTAAATGTTCACAACTTTAAGTGATAAAGTATAGTGCAATCGGATACAAAGTGATATATATGATCCATGGAGGTTCCTTGAGATTCATCAACAAATGCTGAAAGTGTAACTTTTGTATTGAAAGTCTTATACATTGAGGTTTCATCAAAGAATGCTGCAAGTAATGTGATAGGATGGACTTTAATCTCAAAATAAAATGGTTGAAAAATTATTAAGATGGAATTAAATGTGTATTTTATAAATTATATTTTTTATTTCACTTATGTTAAATAATATGATGTTGATATTTGGATAACTATTATATAAAATATAAAAGAACAAATATGATAATTAAAAATATAAATTAAAAATTTATATAAAATAAACAATATGATGATTTGTATAAAATAGATAATTATTAGAGGTAAAAATTAAAATATAATCATTTATGTTTTTATCATAATACAATAATCTGAATCAAATAAATAAAATATGATTGATTTAAATTTAATTTTATCCTGTATTCAAACTAATCCAACTCATGAGCATCCATATATCGTATGGTGGATAAAGTATATAAGCATATTGTCTGTTTTTATTGAGTGATGGCAGAAGGACATTACATGATTACATGTCATATTATTAATATGAATAATAATAAATATTTATTAAAAAATTTAAAATTCATTAGGACTAAAATTAATAAATTTAATGTATTTATAAGAACTAGGTACATGTTTATACTTATGTCTCCATTTTCCAATTCCATGTAACTCCCTCACCTACAGTTACCAAGTACCAAGTTACCACCGAAGTTGCCTCGTCTTAGTTGGGCATTGAAGCTACATAACACAAGGAATGATTGAAGTGTACAACTGCGTACACCATGTAAAACGAGAGAAAATTTTAAGATTTAAATTAAAAATAAAATAAATTTACACTTATTTGAGTTATTTCTAAAAATAATTTTCTTTTTTTTTTCGTACTTAATTATTAAATAAAAGAAAATATATCATTATCTATATTTTATTAAACCAATATCAATCACACACAACCAACAAAATTAATATATGATTCATTAGGTTAAGAAACAGCGTGTAGGTGTGAAGATACATATTTATCATTTAGTCGATGATTAATTTATGAAAAAAAAAAAAAACATAATTAATGACCTTCAATAAAGTTTTTCAGTAAAGTTTTTTTTCTAATTATTTTTTTTCATTCAAAGAATATGAGATTTTGCTTAACAAATTCAAAATCAGTTCTATTCAAATAAAAAATAACATTGGTTAATTTACTTAATCATTATTTTTAACTATATCTTTTTTTTACTTAATTCATACTATTATTTTTCACCCCTCTTATAAAGCCAGACAATAAGTTACTAAAAAGTCCAAAGTTAAACAGAGATTCAATATGAACCACTCTCCTAAGTCCTAATACCCAATGAAATGGCTTTCACTTCACTACCCTCTCCTAGAAGAGAAGAGAAGGGATTGACTCAGCCAAGATGGTACAGATGGAGGCTCTGTGTGCATGAATGAGCTTTTGTTACAGAGTTGAAGATAAGGTTGAGGATTCGCCAATAGTCCCTTACCACCTCTCCAAATCAAGATGCAGATGCAGCTTTTAAAAAAAAGAAGATATTAAAAATGAAAACAAAGAAAGATAGAGAGAGAGAGGGAGGGGACTTTTATTAGCAGAAGGTGTTTGTTTGCTCTTCTTAATTGGAAATGCTATGATGGAACTTCCCCTCGCCCACTTCTTCATTGTCCTTCCTCTGTGCCCTTTTGGACTCTTGCATTTAACCACCTTACTTTGATTATTTCCAGGTAATTAATGATCTTATTATTTATTTATGTCAACTGAGATTCACGCCCAAGACCCATCATTTTCTTTTCCTTTCTTTTACTTATCATCATGTTCTTTTCTGGCCCAAACAATAATACACCCTTACCATGTGTACATTAATATATGTACACATAGATTTTGCATGCTGCTTCTCTTGGCTTTTTCTGCCACCCCATGTCTTTAAAAAGTTAAAAGACGAAAATTAAGTACAATTCTGTGTCTCTCTGGTCTCGGATTTTCAAGGCTTCATCCTTTGTACCGGTTGGTATTTATCAAGGGTTAATCACATTTACCATTTACAAGTTTTTCTTTTAAAAGTCCTAGTTTCTTTTGGAGGGTATTAATTAATTAATTAAGCAAAAGCAAGGTAGATTCCTGATGTTATTCCCTTACACCTTTCTGCTTTTTGATTCCCAAGACAAGAAAAAAGTCCATTTTATCTCATTAGAAGCCACAACACCATTAGGTGGAGAAGAAGTCTCACTTATCTATATATGACTATATATACTGAAATAGGAAATTTTGGCATCACTGCTCATTACTCAACCTTCTTACACTCCTCAGTGTTTTTCATTTTTCACAAACACCGTCATCCATTTAACAACAATGGCATCAGATCGAGGTGTTTTTCTGAACAAAAGCCGGGGGGTTGTTGGAGGAGGAGGAATGAAGGACAGAGATTTTGATGAAGAAGATGTGTGGGGTACTGTAGCAAATGAGAGAGATGATTGTGGCCTAAAAACCACAAGGGCATGCAAGGAATCTTGTGGTTCTTCTTCTGCATGGCGTCTACCTGCTGCTCCAAGAAAGATTCCAAGGGCTAATAATAATACTAATACCCTACCTGCAGCTTCTGATGCTCCATGGGTTAAAGGGTCCTCATCAGCACCTATGGACATCCCTGACTGGTCAAAAATTTATGGCAAGAGTTGCAAGAAGGGGTCAAGGGATGATGATGGTGCATGCAACAAGGGTGGAGGTGATGAGGATGATGATGATGACATGGTTCCTCCACATGAATGGATTTCTAGGAAGCTTGCAAGGAGCCAGATTTCATCTTTTTCTGTGTGTGAAGGGATGGGGAGAACACTCAAAGGGAGAGATCTTAGCAAGGTGAGGAATGCTATTTTGACCAAAACTGGCTTCATAGAGTAGTGATCAATACAAGGGGATCTAACTAGTTGGTTTTATCAATGTGCGTGATTTATTGTAAATCTCGTGAGTTCATTCCAGCATATAAAAACAAAGTAGTGGTTAGTGAAGTTGTCACCATAATCATCATTCATATCATGTTTTCATGTAAGCTTCAAATTTTGGCATCATCAGTAGCCATACCACAATCAAATCATCTATTATTGTTAGACTCCGGTCCCTTGCATGCAATCGTTTTAATTTGTTTTGATTATTCTCACTATAATATATAGTAGTTTAATAGTATGGAATACGGTGTTCTGCTGCTAGAGGAACTTTAAATGGACTCCCTCTGCATGTCATGAGGCCAGAGCTCCTTGTTTGTTTTTGTTTCTTGATCTAAGTTTTCTGGCTAAAGAAGGAGTTACAGGGAAAGCAAAAGAGTGAATGGCAATTGTGAGGATTTCTAATAGTAGTTTTTAATTTGTTCTTAGGTTAATGGGGTGCACCGTACCTTGCAAGTGGAAGAGCTAGCTAGCTGTTACTTGTCATTTTTCAAGAATTCTCATTGTTTAATGTTCTATTTCCGGTTTTATGACTCTTGATGTATAAGACTAATGTATATAAGTTATGAAAAATAATATATATATATATATATATATATATATAGAGAGAGAGAGAGAGAGAGAGAGAGAGAGAGACAGAGAGAGATTAAATACTCTAATATAATCATCTTTTTTAACAAAAAAATATAAAATAAGCAGTGGGATTACATTTTACTGTTTTGTCTCAAATATAACCCTTCCCTTTTTTACTGTTTTTATTTTTAAACCAATATCTGCGTTCAGAATTCAGATACATTTCCCCGGGTTGTGGATTCAAAAATTATCCGTATTCCTACTAAAAAGTATAATTTTAAAATGATATAGCATCCTTAATTAGAAAGAAACCATGGGCCACCACCTATAATATAGTATAACCAAACAAAAATTAAAAATAACTTTTTAAAAAGTGTAATTTCTCGGCTTCTTGGATTTTTTTTTATACATGGGCCTAAGCCCAACTAAAAAATTATAACCAAACAAAAATTAAAAATAACTTTTTTTTAATAAAATATAAACAAAAATTTTATATGAATTAATATTCATTGTAATTTTTAAGATTAAGATATAATAATATTTTAGCATTGTATAGGATAACTATTTATTTTGTATAATTATAATTGTAATAAATAAATATTTTTAAATTCTATTATATTAAAATTCATAATAAATAAATAAATATTTTAAGTATATAAATTATAATTTAGTTTTATAATTGAAATTTAAATTATGATATAATTTTAGTTTAAAAAAAATGAATAGATAGTTAAAAAAAATAAATATACATATAAAGAAAAAAAAATAGTTATAGATGATTGAGATACATTTTAACTAATGGCAAAAGTAGTATATGAAATGTACTTTTTAAAAAGAGGAGAGGATGTTGAGAATCTCTAATTAAAATAATGAAGAAAGTGAAAGTTTTGATCTTCAAGTCAGAAATTCTAATTTATAGCATAAGAATAAATTTAGTAATGCAAGATAATATAAGTGGTTAAAGATCTAGTACGACTTCCATCTTCCCTATGAGTGTGGATTCGTGTGAATTTGAATCTATTATTGTCATGCTTGGTAGGCAACCCTTTTTAGGAAATTCCCCTAGAGACTAAGGACTAAATAATTGCTTGTGATTTAAGTCTATGCTATAATCTTCTAAAATGAGTACCGATAGTAATCCTAACATGTCATTAATGTCTAGTATATTAGAGACACATCCCGATTCTACCCGTTTAAGTAAAAAAAAAAAAAGAGGGAAAGAGAATAAATTTAAATCAATTTTTCTGGTCAATATCAAAACTTCCTTTCTAACAAAATATAACACAAGTTTCTTGTAGCTGAGAAAATTTGAAGATTTGATAACAAGATCCAGTTTTTGTGGAATATTACATCCTTCAATTCTCTTTACTATGCGATGAACAATATCTCACTTTTTCCGACACAGATCACAATGATTATTTTTGAGGAGGATTTGGGAGGTCTCGAGAAGGCTAATGTTAATTGAAATACTGTTATGATGTTGATTTTTCTTGCTTCTCACATTTATAAAGGAGAGGAAGAGATAAATTAATTTTTTGTGCGGTTACTAAAAACTGCATTATTACAATCCTTCTGTGAACGAATGGACAAGAAGGAATTAAAGAAGAATGCAAGAAAATGTTTTAATTATTTTCAAAATATATATGAATTAATTATTTTTCAAAATATATAAAAATCATTTTATCATTTTCTTTTTTAAATTTCTTTTTGCTTGTACTAAATAGGTCCTATTTGAATAAATTTTTCTAGATATGTTTATAATAAAAATAAGTAAAATGAATTGAGTTTCTTTTATAAATTAAAATCATCATCTTATCTACCTCAACTTTTAAAAGGATTATATAAAAAAGTTTATAAAAATTAATTGCATAAGTTTATTTTAACTTATAAGAAAATATTATTCAAATAAAATCATTGAGTTGAAGGGGAAAATGAATATTATTGATCAAATGTGTTGAATACAAGGCTATGTATACAACTATCACTACATGATGTTTGATGAATCAACTTGTAATGTGAAAATTATCTTTATTTACGTAGATACTAATTTAGCCATATGGCTTGTTGACGAGGGATTTCTGACGCGTCCATTACACGACTCTATGGGTGATGATTGGGGCAATTCAAGGGTTGGGAAACCAAAACTGAACCTGGATTTTCACCTAAGTTGTAGAAAGAACAGGCAAGAAGGATTTTGAGGCTAATCATCTTGAAGTGTGATTTCAGCCTCGGCCAATGGAACCAGAGAAGTAGCTTCAATGGTGGTTAAGAGAAAGGGAAAGGCCAGAGAAAACTTATACCATAATATGAGTTGAGAGAAAAAATGAATATTATTCGTCAAATGTCGAGTACAAGACTACTTATGCAGTTGTCATTACATTATCTTAACAGAAAATAACCGTAACTTGATTAACTAATTTCTAATACTAGTTGAAGATGATGTCTCAAAGAAAGCTCAAATATGCAGAAATTTCTCCTATTCTTCATTACTCTTCTTTTTTCCATGTTGTTGATGCATGCCTATTTATGGAAGAAAGATATTCACATTAATTGGAGTGCTTCAATTGATGGAACAGGGGCAATACAAAAAAATAAAGCTTTAGTTCTTTCGTGACATAAACTTCTAGTAATAGCACCTTCTGTTTCAGAGTAATTTTGTTTTTTTGGTACTATTTTGAACGTTGCAGAGCTTTGGGATAATATCATGCTTTTCTGGAGTATTCTGGCTTAAAAATTGTGAGGCGCAACAGGTATTACTATTAGCTTCATCAACTAGCTTATGGCTGAAGTTTGGCAGCAGTCTATGCCTTGAAGGTTTTGTTCTTCATCATTGTCTATCTGCCTTAACTTTTTTTCCCACAAGTCTCCCCTCCTTCCGAGACAATCTTGTTTGAGACACAATACATCTCTTTCAGCAGGGATTCAAATCTTCGTTCATCACGTTGTGGGACTAGTTCCTTCCGCTAGACCCAACCCCCATTGATGCCTTAATTTAATACTTCTTGAATAAACTCTTGTAAATCTTCATTTGATTATTTCTCATTTTCTCCAATAGATTTCATGAATCTCCAAGGATTTACATATTCTGATTATTCCTAACATTACTTCATGTAGGCTTCAAGCCTTCAATTATATATTGAGTGACAAATATTACTTTATACATCACAACTTGCAGCATCTCCATGTTTTCATGTCTTTTCCCCTTCTTGTTATTGTCTCATCTTCTCATTTCCTACATATTTTGACCTAATGAGAAATATCAAGTGAGGATATCAAATAATATCAAGATTTATTTATTCTACCATCACAAACAATCCAAGATGGAACAAAAATGGTTGGCACAAGAGATCTCCTTCTAGACTATGAATGAACACTAACATGAAGAATCTTCAACACACATCTAATCTTAATAATGGGAAGAAACAAATAACAGAACATGAAATAAGCTAGCTACTAACTACTAACCCTAGAATTAATTTCCATTTATAAGAACACGTTATATCTAAAAATCTGTATAATGAGAAGAAATATAGGAAATGTTTGGTTTGTCAAAATATTTGTATTTTTATTTAATTTTTAATTATGAACTTTTTTGATGTGTAAGAAATATTTTGTCAAATGATATTTCCTTATTCTCCTCTTTAATTGACATAAACCAAAGCTGATCAAAAACATTAAAAATGTCAATGAAAGACATTAAAATAAGAATTTAATAACATTGCACTGTTGTTCTGTTAGGGAAAAAGTTTTTATTGTACTAGTTAAATAATTCTAAGTATATTTTTAACATAATTATTATGAAAATTAACAAATTTATTATACATCATAATTTATTATCAAAGGAAAATGTAAAAAATCATTTTTAGCACATTATTATTTATTCTTAAAATAGTACTTCATCCTTTTCAAAATAATTATTACTTTAAATTTATTTATCTTATAAAACAAAATAAAAAAGTTTATAATTTTATCTTCATTTCTTGTTATATTCTCTACATGAAATGAGAGAGAGCCAGTAGATTAAAAAAATTAATCAAATAAAGTTTGAGATTAAGTGATATATTTAAAGATGACGAATCAAATCGAACCATCTATGTCAAGCTTGTCAGGCTAATGTGTTCATGCAAGCCAGGCCAACTCAATTTTTTTATGGGTTACATATGGGTAAAACTTCCTACATTCCTACTATTACTTCTTGCACTTTCCATTACATTATGATAAGCTCATTCCAAATTGACCTATTTTTTAATCCAAAATTTATATGAAATTTACAAAAAATATAAATAATGAATAATATCAGATCAACTAGGTTCAATTGTTATTGGGCCTAGCAGCATAGCCCATCATACTAGGCCAATTGGGCACAATATTTTTGGACCTAAAATTCAAGAGGTCAGTTCAACTTTATTTGTGGCTGTTTGGACCAGCTCATTTGGTAGATTCAATTTGTCATTAGATATCTTTAACCCACAAAACCTTGAATGAGTTGTTTAACATTCTAACTTACCTTGAGTAAAATGCGAGAAACAAACTAAGAACATTTGTACACGATTACCTAGCATATTGAAGTTAAGAAATACTAGTTCGTATGTTCCACACTCTTTAATACTTGTTTTTCCTTCTTGACACACCCTCTGTCATTGAATAATGAAATTTATGTGACTCTAGTTCCTATTTGATGCAATAAAACTCACATAAATTTAATCTAACATATAATAGTATAATATATTGGAAAAAAAATTGTTTACCTTCTTTATTCAAATTAGTGTTACTGAGGCATAAGTGAATAATAATTATCATAGTAAGAAACAAGATAAAAAAAGTCAAATATAAATTGATCTATCAAAGTACATGTAGTATTTTGGACCACCAAATTACAATAATTTTAAATAATGCGGCTTCTGATAGAGAAATATTTCCAAAAATATGTATTACTTGGAAAGGGCTTTAATAATAAAAGCAAGAGAAAGATCGGATCTTGTCATCTAGACCCCTACTATAATACTAGATTGTCAAAAAAGAGATGAGGCTTTAAATAGAAGCAAACTAAATGTGAAAGATAGATTTATCTTGGTCACGTTAATTAAGTCCCTACCACCCAAAAAAGAAAAGAGAAAGATTAAAACCAATTTCCAGCTAACATTACCAAATTAATCTCTCACCTCACTCCAAGAAATTGATCATCACTTCTGGGACATGCGGATAAAACTTTCATAAGATGGACTATGCTCGAACGATGGTTGCTTGCTACACCAAGTTAGAAGATCCCGAGACATCTGCAAAAGAAAAACCTCAATTACTGGTATTCAATTTTTTTGTTTTTTTCTTACCGTAGTAACTGATCTTGAACTAAAAACACTTTCCAGTTTTTTTTTTTTTTTTTTTGGCGTGGTTATAATTGGTTTAGTGATAAAAGGAGAAAGGAAGAAGGAAAGGTAATGAGTTCGATTCCTTTGCTAACAATTAACAACTAACATTTATCGATGAAAAATTAAAAACACCTACCAATATAAAATTTAGCCACACTACTTTATGCAAATTTAAATTGTTATTTAACTAAAATTAGAGTTTCACCTTCTATACACCTTTTTGTTTTATTAAAGTACCTTTTTGTTTTATTAAAGTTATTGGTGTAGAGTATAACTGATTTTAACAATGACTAATTTTTGTTAAAGAATTTACTTGATCATTTTTAGTAAAATCTTTAATCATCTCTCAAATATATTTTTTTTTATCTACAAAATTTAACTCGACATTCCTTAAAAATCAAACTGTGATACTTGATACCTCGTATTGACCTTTGATATCAATAGTTAATTAGTTATCATCTAAGCTATTCAGATGAAAATTCAATTTTTTAATAAGAAAACAATACTAGAAATAGGCAGTGAAACAACCTTTAATGTGCTAGCAGGCTGTCGATTGTTACAAGCGATGATCAAAGTTTCATGTGATATTGGCACGGCTCAATCAAACAAGAGAGCTTTAGAATCATAAAACACTGCCTTCTGATTGAACCGTACCAATATCTCAGGCCCTTAATTACATGTTTGAAGTTATAAGAACCAGCAGCACCAATATTGTAGAGAACCCCATCAACAAGTTCCTGCACTTTCTGAAGAAGAAAAACAAAACAACCATTCATTCGTTAATGAAACATATATCATCTGTGTGACAAGAAAAGCTTATCCCCAACATGCATATTCATCTATCATCATCAGAAATAATAATAGAGAGAAAGAAGAAGCTAGGAAATTAAAAGGGCTAATAACATAACGTGAGTGTGGATATTAGAAGGGTATGAAGTAGAAATTACAAAATGGTGAAGAGAAGGAAGCATGTTTCTTTGGAGTAAGTATATGGTGTGTCCTGTGAGATTCTTAAAATTTAATGGATGAGACAGGAGGGACCGAGGCAGAGACACAAATGCAGAGACATAATTAGAGTGGCATTAAATTTGCCAACAACCCAACATCGAATGGGAAGTGATCACATTAAATTCTGAGGAAAATGGAGAAAGGCATATTTTGAATTAGTAGAAGAAGGGTCAGTGAGACAAGATCGATGTTGCTGTTGAGTCTAGCTTCAAGGTTTTTATATTTATTATGAACTCACAAGATAGATAGTTGGGTATGGTGTTGCCAACCACATGCAATGAAATGATATTTGAAATTCAAATAGCCTTAGCCTTTTAGAAAGTGTGTGTGGTTGGTTTGTTGATTGATGAGTATTGAGTAGTCTAGCTCACCGTGCTACGGATTTTGCATTGAACCCAACTTAAATTGGAAGCAAATTTGGTGTTTCTCATGGCCTTCTATTTGTGCAAAGTCTGGATTCGTGAATATATCAAACACTTTCTTCCACATTCAAAGGCAGAGATACCTGTAAGTGGAGTTGGTTAAAAAAAGAAACAGTCTTTCGGCGTAAATCCATAAAAAGGAACCTCGCATGAAAGCATATACATCATCATTCACGCAGCATTTCCTTTCCTTTTTTTTTTCTTTTCTCAAATTAATTTTGTACAAAAATTGTTCATTTTATGTTCTTATTTTGTGCTTTCTTTGTCCTAGAATTTAAAATAAAAAAATCCATAAAATAAATCCACGGGATTTATTTAAAGAAAATGGTGTATGAATACCAATGTGTTACTAGATACGAAAAGTGTAGATACGTAAGAGATATATATAATGGGATAAGCAGAAAGAAATGTATATATACTATGCAGATGTGGATACATCATTACCGTTTACTTAATGTCACTAACATATTATTGTAAAGGATTTCATGATATGGTCTTTTCTTGTCTAGTTTCTTGAATACATACACCAGCAAGTTATTATTATGATTTGATCTAAGACCAAACTAGTTGGACCGGAAATTAATTGGATCTTCGTGTGGCTTTTTTACACCATAATTATGTTTCTAAAATATCTTTCTGTAGATAAAATTTACTGTATTTTCTAATATATGCTTTGAATTGACCGAAGGTGTTAAAAAGTCGATTTTGAGGAAATTGACTTTGTAAAAGTACATTTTTTTCCTCTAAAATATTTTGATAGGTTATTTTTTCAAAATTAACTTTTTAATTTTTTTTTATCTATTTTTTCTAAAAACATCAAATAAAAAACACACACGGTAATGTCTGTTTTGGAACAACTAATTTCTCAACGTGATTTAAAAAAAGAAGGTAAAATGTGTTGGAAAGTTAATAATTTCAAAATCGACTTCCTAACACAAATTCAGTTTATATTATGTGTGTATTGGGAAGTCAATTCTTATAAACCCAATTGCTTAACAAATTTATAAAGTGGCACGTTTGGGAATTAATTTTGCACTTGAGGTATTTAAAAACAATATAATATTATTCTTAAAAAAAGCCTTTGTATATATAGGTCAAATAGTTTACCTTTTTTTAATTACCTGTAGAATATTTTAAAAAATTGATTCCAATATTTGCAAAAAGAAAAGAAAGAGAAATTAATTAAGACCCTACACAGGTATAGACATAGAACGAACTATACAGGAGAGAAAAAAATAATTAATTGAAGGGGGTTGTTAAACATTACTCATTTGATATAATTTTGGTCCCACACAGTTTCACATAAATTCCCTTTGGTGGTAGAACCACGGCAGATAGACATGGTGTTAATTAGTTCTCATGCATGCCTGGGACGGGACCTGTGCTATGATAACTTGCCTTGCCTTGTAGTTGTAGTCTCTCCGCGAGTAATGCCCATAAATGTGGCTTAGATTGGTACGCACAAGTTTTAGATTTACAATTCCATCGTGTGCATTAACATAACATGTTTCACAAACCAATCTCCTCAAAATCATCCAATTGTGTTTTACAATCTTTCATGAATTTTGATTAGCATATTTAGGAGATTCAGGAAAAAGGTTTTACTTTTAAAAATGTGTTGGTAAATAGTAAGTCTTTGAATTGACAACGGTTGGTACTGATAATGATAATTTGTGTCTGTCTAATCAAATAGTTTAAGATTCAAATCCTTGATTAGTCCTTAAATATAGAATAGCTAGATATTATTGAGAAAAAAAATATTCATTGTTTATACATGATTCCTATAAAAAATTTATCATTTTTTTTCTATTAGAGTAATTTCGTACCAATAATACTATGACGAGGGAAAAAAAAAATAGCAAGTCTTTGATGCAAACCTTACTCAAAGTTTCTTTCATTTTCCTTTCAAAAATTGGACTAAAGTTTAACACTTTTTTTTTCCTACACAGAACGACAATTTAACCTTTGTGTAGCCAAACTTCGTCGTAAATAGTGATCATTCATGTTAGAGTAAAACAATCAATGCTTGTTTGTTGAGCTTACTTTAAAGCTTCGAAGAATTTGTGACAAAATAACATACGATGGAGGATCGATCAAATCATTGTACCATAATCCGGAGCAAAAATGCTGTAGCAAACCAAATTATAAAGTCAATTTAATCATCTCAAAACTTTGATCTGTTAACATTATTACCCCTTCCGGTCTGATAATTATACATTAATAGAGATTGCAACTTGAGATATGGAATAAAAATGAGTCATTGTAATTAAAATATCAGTGAAAGTATTTTAAAGATAATAATATTAAATAAGATAAAAATAATTTTAAAAAATTAATTTTTAAAACAAAAAGATCTCGATCCTAAATAGTTTAGGTTAAAAGTGTTATTAATATTGATGTTGATATTTAAAACAAACAAAAATATTTTTTCTTATATTCAAGAAAAAAAATACACATTTCATTTCTTTTTTAATTGTCAGATTTTTTAAAAATTAAGTGTCCAACTTAATTTGTTTGTTCCAAACTTTTTGGGTGTCAACACATTAATGTCACACTTAGTATGTTCTTGCGCTAAGTGTCATTGCACGAATCAAACTCTTGACTCACTCAAGTGCCCTAGTGTGCAAGGGATTGGTACTTAGCGCTCCAAATGTTGGCTTTCTAGAATCCGCCTTCGCTAAGCACAACAAACATGTGCTTAGTGCACAAAAAGGGGCTATCCATTCCTATTTTTCATTAAGTGTGTACTGTATGGCGCTTAATTTAGATCAACAAAAAGATGCTCTTCAACTCTAATCCTTGCATTAGGCATGATTAAAGTTGTGCTGCGCGCTACTAATGACTTTGGGCCTTCAAGTGGGTTTTAAATCGGCTACTTTATCTTCTTCAAATCCTACACAAAAAAGATAAAAGTAGTAAAAACTAAACAAAGTGGAAAAAAAAATCTAATCCTAATTACTTAAATAAAACACATTAAAAAGGGGTCAAACAATTGTCATAGGTTAAAAAAAGGAGAAGATAATTGCTTAAACATGAGAAGAAAAAAATGTGAGTATAAATGAAACTTATCAAATAATAGATTGTTATTTTGATTAAAAAAATCGTGTCATATTATTTTGATAAATACTACCAATTATTTGAGACTAAATAATTAATTACTTGAATCAAATAATAAGTTATTTTATTGTCTGCAAAGTTTGTATGCTAAAATAACAAATTATTTATTTCAAATAATAAAATATTTTGCAATTAGAGAATGTTCACCCTTCCAAATACTAGATTATTTGGGATATCAGAATGGCATGAAGAAATTTTAGATCAACATAACATATTATTTTAAATGATTACAAAATTATTTCAAAAGTAAGAAATTGAGATTTATGATATAAAAAAATCTACAAAATTAGTCAAATCGTTTCAAAAACATTGCATGTAAATCCTTTTTAACCAAAAAATTGAAACTTGCTAACCATAAAAATCATTTTAAAACATAATTTAACATTAAAATCATTTGCAAAACTAATTGAGTTTCAGTGTGACCAATTTAAGTACCCTTAAACTTGTCAATCTAACACCAAACAATATGACCTTGTGAGATCTTTCTCTTTTATTTATTGTCGTCAAAATCATATTGTCCGATCTTGTGCATTGTCATTCACGCGTAGTTGTGTTAGAAATTAATGAATTAATTAGCTCCATCATTTTATTAAAAAAAACCTTACAAAACCCTCATACTTGTGTTGAGAATAAAAGAAAAGGCTTTTGCAGTAAAAAGAGAGGCTTTTATAAAGGTTTTGAGAAACAAATTCACTTGACCTTTAAAAGGGGTCAATTATGGATGATAATGGTGCCTAGCTTCAATTTTAATTTGTGTTCTCCAGTAGGGCCCTATTTTTGCTTCATGTTCTTCAATTTTCCATTGATAAGTTCCAAAGTAAGTGAAGAAAAATAATTGTTTTGCAAGTAAAATTTTAGAACTTTTAAGCAAATGTTATACTATAAGGGACTACGTTGTAAATTTTTAAAATTCATTATTTCATTCTTTATTGATGAATTTATTTTCTCTAACAAGAATAACCCCATCAACATTATTATTCATAGAATAGCTATGAAAGTGGAGGATATCAGTCAAGTGTAGTTACCTTGCCCTAAGCCCAACCTTAGTAATCGGTCTATTGGCTCTATATGTTGGAACCCTCCGCCTAGTGAAAAGCTAAAGTTTATTTTGATGCTGCTGTCAACATGAATGGAAAGTGCTCTATCACTCATGCAGAGTTATGGGCATTTGACATTGGCTCCAAGATTGTTGTCTCTAAAGGATACTCAAACTTCCTTGTTGAATCTGACTCACAGGCAGCTATATATCAACCTTATTCAGGAAGGGTGTTTATCCTCTCATGAATGCACCCAATTTTAAATGGTATTCAGCTCACTGCAGTGACCCATGATATCCATTATTGGAAGCACGTTTATATGGGGAAGCCAATGAAGTGACTGACATGTCACTTACTCAATGTTACATTAAATATTTTCTTAAAACTATTATTAATCAATACTTAATAAGAATAATGTATAATAAGAATAAATGAGTAATTAATTAAAAAAATAAATGATATATTAGAAAATTATTTAATATTTTCTATGAAAATCTATAATAGAGGGCACCCTATTGGATGAATTTGTTGGATTTCTTTTGTAATTTGTGTTGGACTGATTTTAATGTATCTTATATTTTTTCATCGACAATTATAATTTTTAGTTTATTAATTTTTTTTAGTAGAAGGTATTCGAATTCATAACATCTCTCCCCACATATCTTATGTTAAAACTTGTTTGTTTTTCTTTCTTAATAAAATGATTTTGTTTTGTCTTAAAAAAACTAATATTTTTCATAAATTTCAATAAATTAATTTTATTTCTTAATTTTTTTTATCAAAACCTTAATTGAAACGAAACGATCGGATGAGAAGAATATTTTACTGACTTTGTCTTCATGTACATAATGTATGAGTGTTCGTTTTTTCTCTTTCTAAATAGTATTGTATACATTGTATAAACATTATTCTTAAGTTAAATTTCAATTATGTCTAATTACTTTTTTGTCTCTAGAGTTGCAATAACTTACTTTTTTTAGTTCATATAGTTTTAAACATTTCATTTTAGAATCTATAACTATATTCTTTTAATTTTTATTGCCTAAAATCACCTGATACTGTTACAATTATATCTTTTAAACTGCTACAAAACTTTAAATTGGCGATGAAAAATTGCTAAAAAAGTTAGACAGTTTTAATTTGTAACCCTTTAAAAAGATAAGGAAGTAACGACATTAAAAAAAATTAGACAATAGGAACCAAAAGTATTAAAAAATTATAACTAAAATAGAATATTTTAAACTTACAGAAGAGAAAATTGGGCCATTACAGAGGTAAAAAGGTTATTTTTTTACAAGATATAAAAAGGTTATTAAACCCTTAAAATAATAATTTGTACTCTGTCTTAATTTCTATTTGTCCAACTGAAAATACACCTTAAGTTTATATACATAGTATTGTTTTGAAAACTGATCAAACCAGACTCGGTGGTTTGACTGAGAATCGATTTGGTGGGTAGAGAGTTTGTTAATTCCAAACAGTTAGTTCATCTCAAAATTAGTAAGAACCTGTAAAGAATCAATCCAAAGTTATTTGAATCTATAAACTTAAATAGAAAAAAAATATTTTCCGTTTTAAATTAATGTTGGACACTGTTTTTTATGAAAACATATTTTATAAGAATAAATAATACTGCTGTAAAAGATAAAATTATAAATTGAAGTAAGGATCAAATTAAACCAAATTTAAAAAATTAAAGACTAAATTGATTTTTTTAAAGATAAAAGATCAAATTAAATGTAAGAAATAAGAAAAAGGACAAAAATATAATTTAACAAAATATATATTAGCATTATCAATTAATTCAAATCAAAATACATAATTGATTATCGCAATTAAATAGTAGTATATCATAATTATATAAATTATTTTATGCTTTATTTTGATCACTTGATAAATAATTACTTTTATCATAAAAAATATTTCATAAAATTAAATAGACTGATTGCATAATTTAAAATAAAAATTTAAATATCTAATGGTTTAATTAATTGATTTAATAATTAAACTAATTACTACAATTACATAATTTATGAATTAAAAATAAATAGAAATCAATGACATTTTGACGAAAAAAGAATTGATGTAATATTTCCACGTAACGTTTGTCCACAAAAATTTGTTTTATAATAATTAAAAATTCATTCAACCAACATAAAAACTATTAAAAAATATTTCTAATATAAGCAATGAAATAGGCCGTGGCGTGGATAATATACCTGTGATTTCATATGGGTCCCTTCACTCCCTTGCTAGTTTGTTAACCAAAAATACAAAAAAACTAGACCTAAAAATAACACAACCGAAAAATATGAAAGAAATTTTTATATATAATCCATAATAGCCTAAAATCTAAAATGAAAAAAATATACATTTACGTGTCAGTTTTTGAAAGAAGGTTGCAACACAGCGAAGTTTACTTGTGAAAGGGACGATTCGAGGCGTATACAGAAAGTATAAGTAGACGTTCCGTGTTGGATTCAAACAGAACAAAACAAGCAACTAAACAACACCAAACCAAACCCTAGTTTCAACTTCATCTGTTTCATTTGATTCGCTACCAGACAGATTGGAGAAACAAACCCCTCGTTTCAATCATTGATCTTTTTCTGTTAGGTTTGTGAATTTGCTTGTTTTTGTAAAACTTTGCACCTCCCCCCTTTTCGATTTCGTAGGTTGGCGAAAATTTTAATGTTTCCGTGTTTCAAATTTGCAGATACCAGTTACTCTTCCAATTTCGTCATGGCCAAAACCTCCTTCAAGCTTCAGCATCCTTTGGGTACTTTTTTTTTTCCCCTTTAATTTTTCGTTTTCTCTAATTTGTTATATAATCTGTTGGGAATCGAAAGATTTTTTATTGGTCATGCCTTTTGTATTGTAAAAAATAAAAATTTGAAATTATTGGGGAATGACAATGATCTTTTTAGCTTTTTATCTATAGGGATAGAAGGATGAACGTGTTTACTATGTTCGCATGAGTGTTTTGTTTTGAGATTCTAAAACCCTTTGTTCATTGGACCAAACTAACTGCTTGGTGATTTTTTACGTGTCAGAGAGAAGGCAGGCTGAAGCTTCTCGCATTAGAGAGAAATATCCTGATAGAATACCTGTAAGATTGTACTCTGTTTATATATTTATTTATTCTTTTAAAACTCTTGTTCATATATTGCAATTGTGTGCAGGTGATTGTGGAGAAAGCTGAAAGAAGTGACATTCCAGACATTGATAAGAAAAAGTAATTGATTTTCTTACTACTGTCCCTTTTGATTAGTTTCCAGGCCCGATAATGTTGTTTTGCTGCCTGAAGTTTTTTATTTTGGGGGGGGGGGGGCGGTGTTCATATAAAATACTGATCAAGATTTAATGATTTTGTATTGGTAAAGCTATGAAGCATGTTTGGTATGAAGCTTTTTGTATGCCACTCATAAATTCTTTATCAAATGGTATTTGTAAAAGATTAACAAGTGAGGCCAGAATGTACTAATGGTATTCTTATTGCAAAATCTCCTTTACCAAAGTAAGTGAGTGTATTTGGCCAAGCCATAAGTTGTTGGTCACGATGGAGAGGCCTAATTGGCCACTGTCGCTAGAGCCTTGGATGCTACTGCTTGATCTTATTAAGATTAGTTTGAAGAACAATTAATAGAATACAAAATGTGGTTTGTTAATAATATAAAACAAAGTCTCTGCTTAGGGATGTCTGGTAATTTGTTTCTCGAATAGGGCATGCTGCTTATGCATGTGCAGAATGACTGTGAATATTGACGGTTGTTTTTTCCTTATCTAATGATCTCTTCTGAGCTATCCATCTGCGAAGTTGCCTCCAAGTGAGATTCTAGTTTGTGTTTTGAGTTTGTTTTGAACAGTGAAGCATATAAGCTAGAGATAAGTATTGAAAGATGGAGGACCAGACTTAGTTTTTTCCCCCCATATTCCATCTATTAATATATTTATTTTGATCAATAGTTGATCTGATTCTGTGCGTTAGTGGTTTCTCAATTGGTTCTCTTCTTGTTGTGATGATGTAGATACCTTGTCCCTGCTGATTTGACTGTTGGCCAGTTTGTTTATGTTGTCCGCAAAAGGATTAAGCTCAGTGCAGAGAAGGCTATTTTTGTTTTTATCAATAACACTCTACCTCCTACTGGTAAGTATCCAGTCATGCCAGATGATGATTTTTACCTTTATAGCAATGATTTTATGTACTAAATTACTTGTTGTTGCAGCTGCATTGATGTCTGCTGTTTATGAGGAAAATAAGGATCAAGATGGCTTTCTTTACATGACTTACAGTGGAGAGAACACCTTCGGATCCCACTAGGCATAATGCATGTTAACTTCTGTAAATAGCTCCCACAAATCTGCACCCAATTGTCAATGCATGGCCTTTTGAATATTGTTATCCTACACTTCGACTATGTTGTCTTTAAATTATAATTTGATTACCACGCATTTTGAATTCTATGTTGCTTGGTTTCATTAACATCTACTTTATGTTACTACTCTCCTACTCCAAATCTTCACCGGATAAATTTAGATTTGGTTACCACGCATTTGAATTGTGTTGCTTGTTTCAGTAACATTGATATACTTTGTTGATGGCTAATTTTTGGGCGAAAATTATAGAAGAGCACTATTGATACAAAGATTTGGAGTAGGAAAGTGATGACATTTGCACAAACACTTGTTCTCGTCAACCCAATGGGATGAAGGTATTATCCTGTTTTGAGGTGAAGGATAAACGTAGATTTTAAACCAGTTAATATGAAGGCTATATCAGACTCTTAAAAATCAGTTTATATATAAACAAGTTAGACTCTTTTGTATAAATACCTATTTCTATTCACGTCCTATGTCAAGTAGTGGTGGTTTTAATCATAGTTTATAATTTGTTTTACATAAGTTTTTTATTGGTCTATTTTAATGTTTTATCATATATAAAAACTTTAATATTAAATGGGCTAATTAGTCAAGTTGGGTTTTTAAAAGGCTAGGACAAGCCTAAAAAAACTATTATATAGGTAATAAATCAGATTTGCGCCTTAAATTTTTTAAATACACCAGGCTTATATAAGAAAAGAAATTGTTCGGTTCGGCTAATTAATTCATTCCTCTATTGAAGGTGAATAAGATATCAGGGTTTACTAATGAAGCTTCAATTAAATTTGGTAAATCGTAAAAAGTTTGAAGCTAAAATAGACGTTTGTTCCATAATAAATCCAAGTTACAGCTAATATTTTCTTCTCGGTCCCTTCTTTCACAAGCCTGGATGTGATATGATTTCAAAGACTAGACAATTCCAATAAAATTTAATTCTTTAAAAAAATTTGATAAATTTTTGGAGAGAAGGTTTTATTGGTGTGTCTCCAGGAATTGAACCTATGAATTTGTCAATTATGAGTTGGAGGCTTTAACTATTCAGCCCATTATGCTTAGCAGGAATCCTCATCTGCCAGTGCACATTCTGATCGATCTCGTAAAGCAATTTAAAGAAAAAGTGATCAATCTTGATTAAATTTTATGGTCTCTGAGATCTACCTTACAAAGAGGAATATTGAGCTCCAATCGTCAATCGTGCAGCGATAGGACCAACCCACTAATCCTCAAGTGGGTTTGCTTCTGAACAAGTGACTGAAGTTGTTTTTCTATAAAAATAATAAAAATTGAAAATGAAATAAAACATAGTACCATAGAAAATGTTTATCGAAAAATAGAAAGAAACTCAACTGCTATTGCAATAGTGCCATTCGGAGAACTACACGTAGATTTGGATCCTCCCAAGTCCCAGCTATTTGGAAATGTTGTTTCTCTTGAATTTTTTTGATCCATGTGACACAAATTGAGGCCCCACTTTTAATTTTTTGCACACCTATCATTGGAGTTGCTTTGAATTTGGCAAAACCGCCCTTTGCACCCGAATTCTTGTTCTTGCGGATGTCTTTTTGGGATCCAGTGCCATCACCCTCCATTGCACCAATACCACCCGCACCCCATTGATAAGCCCAACTTGGTGCTTCGCTCACCATGTTTCTTTCCTATGTGCCATCAATACAATAATAAATCATTAAACCTTTGTTAGATTCATAGAGGAACCTCGATTTTTCATTACAAGGAAACAATGGCTTAACTAATGATGAATCAGCATCTCAAATAGTATATTCCTAGGTACACGTAGGGAAGAACTACTTGCCTTGAAAAATGATGCATTAGCAACATCTATCATTGACGTTTTCAGATGTAAGTATTTGCCTAGTCTAAGAGTTGAAAACTTGAATCAATAATGCTTAGAGACGAGTAATAAATACCTCGTATGATTCAGTTGTTGGTCTTAGATGTAAAAAGAGGAGTTAAACGAAACAGAAAGGGGGCTAAATCAACTCGAAGCTATATTGAAGGTTGACTAGACATCCTTCTTACATTGTTTTTTCTTTCCCTAATCTATCTTTTTATGTTATCACAACATATTTGTCGACTCACCAATACCAGTGTTACAGACCCAGCATATGAAATTAATATGGTGAGGTCCAATAAAAAGCCATTAGCTCATAATCTCAATAATAATTGGGAAAATTTTAACAGCATAACAGTTTTTCAAAGAGATTCTAACAAACAGATATCTTATCTAATTAATACATTATATTTTATCTAATCAATAGTAATTAACCTAGAAATAACACCTTATAAATAAGAGGTACGTTCATAAATATATTTATATTTCTTCCTGTCTGATTAAGCAAATTTTGTGTAATAATGCTTTAACATTTTTAAGATTAACCTGGTGATTTATTCATTATTAATGTCAACACTATCTTAGTTCACTTTTATTACTGTATAAATTATTTAATTTACTATTGATTAAAATATTTTTTTATTTCTATAAATATATTTAAAGTTTGGTTTAATCCCTCTAAAAAAAATTATTATTTTTTCTTCTCACGAAATTATAACATATAATTTTTTTATCTGAATTAAGATGGGATGGATTCTAACTTATGTGTCAAATGTATGTCCAATAAAAATTAGATACGTGTAACTCTATTTTACTTTTCTCTTTCTCTTTCTCCCACACCTCCTCCGGCACCATATCCGCCCAATAAACCACCACCACCTCAGCCTCTCGCTCGGGTCCTCTCCCTCCACTAACGATATCAAAGGGCAATGCAGCAGCACGAAGCGGTTAAATGGGATCGGACTCGTGAACAGGATCCACTCCCCGATGTCGGAGACGGAGGAATACTTTCAGAATCGTAATCATGGTGGCTGGAAATATTGGATTGCGAGGAGAAGAAGAAAACGACGCCGGATTTTTCTAGTTTGCGGGATTTTGCTGCAACAATCTCTTTTCATTTTGTTCTTTCTTATATTGTTCAGTGGTTGTGGATTTTTTTTTATATTAGATCTGGATTGATTTGGATTTGTTGTGAGTTTCTTGACCTGGATTGATTTTAGGGAAGAGGGATTCGACAATCAGAAAATTTTTCCTGGCTAAAGTGCACCTCAATACGAGAAATCAAATGGTCTTCAACAATGGTTTGTTGGACATGGTGCAGAAAGTTCAATTCTCGGAATGGACTTGGCTATTCGAAATTTGTGATTAGTTTGATTGCTCCTTTGTACTGTGGAGTATCAATCGAGGGGCTTGCATCTTCAATCTGCCAGAATTCGTGGGATAGGCAACCAATGAGTTTGGAGATCAAAAGCTGCTATAGTGTGGGACTATTGGAGGCTAACAACCTAAATTTGCCTCGATGGAAAGAAAGATCACGTGGTCTGCAACTGGACTCTTGTGGGGATTCATTTAGGAGGGAATTGGTCTTGTGTGGGAATATACAGAGAATACATAGGCTTATTAAGCTAAATGTTGCTTTTGTTTTGTTCTATCTGGGTTTTGAATCTGATTTTTGTGTTTTTATTTTATTTTTTCTTGTATTTTGTGATTGTTAATCATCACAAATCGTATTCTTGTATTATTACTTTTTACTATTTATGATAGTTTCTAATTCTCATAAAATTATATTTAATTTTTTTTTAAAAAAAACATTATGTAAATTCAGATATCACTAAACTTTATTCCAAATCAAAAAATAACACTATAATTCTAATTTTATGAAGATGAAATAAGACAAAACTTTTTAGAGGGATTAAAATCGAACTTTAACATATTTATGAAAAATATATTTTAACCTTTACTAATCACTACATTATCATTATCATCCACATTTTGGAGGCAAAATAATACACATCAAAATCAGTGGTTAAATTAAAGAGAAAGCTTTTGTACTGTGAGGGTACACTAAATTTAGCATCTGATAATAACTCTGGAATTCTAGCATCAACTTCGTAATTTAGTGATGGCACTTTTCTGTTAATTTTGAAATTTACTGTCACATTTTCTAGGAATTGAGAAGACCTGCTGTTTTGAGTGTTATCTCTTAGGCCAATGTAGTTGCTTCTAATTCACTTTTTTTTGTGTGCAAATTTTCATGAAGAAAAAATGGTGATATTTGTTAAAAATATCTCCCTTCAAACATAGCCTTGCCGGAATTGTGAGGGGCCCGTGATTTATTAATTGGAATTAAAAATCTGATTCAAGGTTACAATCAGAAAACTTTAAGTAGAAAAGGGAAAGCCTAGTCGAAAGAGTGGGGTAAAAGGAATAAAGATTCCAGGAAATGTCTTCTTCTGTACTACTAATAATCAACACGTTGGGCGCTATTTGCACTCAAAATAAAAGAGCGTTACAAACGGTTCTCTCATCTTTAGTCATTCTCCAAAGTATGAGACAAGTATCAAACATTTCTTGCTGCTGAATACTTACAAAAAAAAAAAAAAAAAAACATAAACCCTTATTCTCTATATATGTCTAGTACTAGTTGAATGTATTATTGTGCTTCCACAATGAAGTGTACGAAATGGGTTTAGTCATTAGAGCAAAACTTGAATAATGGCTTCTGATCTATTATGTAGATACAATACATTTACACTATAATATGCATTACACTCTAAATTGGGTTTACCATTAAGGCTACTTTTGACAAAGTAAGTCTTATATATATGCCTTTGAGTCTTTGACCATTTTGCTCTCATTTGAGCTGTTGGTTATTGTTGACCATTGAATCTTAATGTAGGAGTCTTAGATACTCTTTTCGCCTCGATGATATCAATAGGTTGGGGGTGTATGCTTGAGGGCATATTCATAATCCAAAATTTTCAATTTACTCGTCGGTGATTCACATTCTTCCCATATAACTTTGGTTTCACGTCATCAGGCACTACACGTGCGTTTAAGATGACGTCACAAGTTGTAGCTTTCACGTCCATTACCAACCAATTGACGCCGAAACAAGCCGTCGCAATTATAATGGAAATAGTGATAAGTAGTGAGAAAATACTAAGAACTAATCCCAAAGAGATTGATTAAAGTAAAACAGAACTTAACATCCAAGACGTGGTACGTTAAGTCATCTCACTCATCTCATCTCTTCTCTCTTCATAACTACGTAAATGAAAATTCTTTATATATATATATATATGTGTGTGTGTGTGTGTTTTCTCTGAACTCGAAAGTTTTTCCTACATTGGATTCAACACCCGCTAAAATGTTGCCCATAAGAAAAAGAGAGACAATAGGATTTTCTCATGTTGCATTCTTTCAAAATCACTTGAAAATTGTTTATACTTTATATTTCTCTTTATAAACATCACTAATCACTTTGCTTACTTTAAATTCATATCTGTTAAGAATCATGAACTATTATTATCTGTAAACTAAACCGACACACGAGACAGTAAATGGAATTGCCAATTCTACTTGGGAACCTGGCCTCAATCAGACACAAGGATGGTGTAGCATTGGCAATAAGTAACCAATTGAAACTTAACAAAAAAACAAACACGGAAAATTTGATCTTTGTCCCTGCCCCAAGCACCATTTCCCCAAGAATGAAAAATTAAACCACAACAAATTTCTATATAACTGAAAAAAGACAAAACAAAACTGTGATTAAACCACAACAAGTAATGCAGTTCTATCTTCTAAAAACTACTTACTGCGAAACCTCTCTACGAACACCGTTGTCTCAAAGCCCCCAGTTGATTAAAAATAAACAATATGGGGATATATACACAATAATGGATCCAGCTTTTGGCACATTGCTATTTGCTACAAGCGTTCATATCTAGCGGAATTCCTTCAGCTTAAAATCGTTCTCAATAATGCATACTTTGTTGTGTCGTTCGTTTTCACTTGGATTTTCTTACGGACTTGGACTTCATTTTCCGTGACGAATCATCCCCACTATTGGTCCACGTATATCCAACAGGAATAGCAAAAGGATCAGAATCCAAAGCCCCAGAAGAAGGACATCGTTGTTGGTGTTGGCTACTACTACTAGTACTAGTACTTCTTCTCAGCCACGTGGATCTCCCAGAAGATGATGAACCCTGTCTTCTTAGTTTCTGAGGATCATCATCATCATCATATTCTGCATTGAGCAAATGCGTTGGACTCGATAACGGGGTGTAGAACTTCTCCACAGGTTGCAGCTCCACGAACTTGGTAAACGTGACCACCACCCTCACCGTGGGGACCACCGGGATCGCCACCTACCCCAAAAAGCCACAACATTAAAAACATAAACTTTTCCAGTTTTAATCACCACCGTCCGATCACAAATCAAAATCATTCACGAACTTTCGCAAAACCCACCCACATCAATCAAATCAAACCAATTATCAAGTTAATCATTTTCAGTCCCACTGGGACACACACGAACAGTGAAACACAAACAGCAACGGTCAACCACGTTACATACCTTCACCGGAAAACTCCCCGGCGGGAACTTCGTCGTCAGCAGATCCCGGAGCCGCCGCACCGCCTTCACCTTGTTGGCCAGAATGTCCAACAACGGCAACAGCTCCTCCGTCTTCAGCGGAAACTGCTCCGTCAACCACACCGCCGGTCGCAAGCTTCTCAAATATTCCTTCTCTTTCGTCGGTGGGGCCGCCGGAGGCGCCACCGCCGCCGCCGATGACCTCCTCGGCGGTGCGACGGAAACGGAAGGCAAATCCACGCTTTTTCTCCCCATTGGGACCCACTCTCGTTCTTCTCTCACAAAACTACTATGTCTTCTCTTATCGGCATTGTTATTACTACTCAGAGGCATTCCAAAACTCGGATTTTCCGCAACGAGAAAACCGTCTTCGTCTTCATCAAGCTCCAACGGCAAAACCTGCTCGCTCCCTGCCACGTCAGATTCACCTGCAGCAACTTTCCGTGACCGGAAACTGAAAACCACGTTATGCACTTCGAAAACCCTAGCTTTCCACTCTCCAACATTTTCCATCTTTTCTTGTCTTCTCCAATTGGTTCTTCCGACGAGCTCTGCTTTCGTTACGTCCATCCCCGGCCGGTACACGCTGCTCTGCGAGCAGAACCCCGCCGCGTCGGAGTCGCTCATCGGAACTCCGGCGTTCTCGAATGCGTCGAAGATTTTCTTGTCGTCGCGGTTGAGCACGAGGAGGGAGCCGGCGGGGACGCCAGCGACGGAGTCGCCGTCGCCTAGAAAGAGGAAACTCTGGTCGGCCCGGTGGATTTTGAGGCCGTCGAAGCCGGCGAGGCTGGTGTCGGCGCGGAGGTTCCCATCGCGCTTCCATATTTTGTAGGTGTCGGAGGGAGCGATTTTTCCGACGAAGGGAATCACGGAGCTCTCAAAGTGAAACGAGATCTCCATGTAGAAATCACGCATGCGGCGGAGAGCCGCCACGAGGCGCGGCAGGCGGCGGCGCCACTTCGCCCAGGCGGCGCGGTGGTGGAGCCGGACTAGCACCTGCGCGATTTCGGAGGCGCGCCGGCAGAGCGCCTCCTGGAGCGGGTTCCAGCCGGCAGCGTTGTGGAGGGAGATGTCAGCTCCGGCGGAGGCGATGGCGCGCGCTGCGGAAACGTCGTTGAGGCGGATGGCGAGGTGGAGAGGTGTCTCCCGGAACGGGACGTCGCGGCGGTCGAGCACGGCAGAGATTTTCTCGGCGACTCGCTCCTGAGTTAGCGAGTCGGACTCGGTGATGACTCGGGCCGGGTCGGGCACTCGGGGAAGCGAAGAAATGATTCTGGAAAGCTTGGTGTGGTCGCGAATCGCCACCGCGTAGTGAACGGGGCTGTGTAAGTACTGTTCTGCCTTTATCGCCGGATACGACGTTGTCGGGTCTTTGCTCGATTTCGCCATTTCTATTTGCAAACTGAGATCAAACTAAGGATAAAGAAAAAACCCACACACAGAGAAATAGAGAGAGGGGGAGCAATGTCTTTTTCTTGTGTAATTGTAATTCTTTCTTTGGGTTCGTTATTAAAACGTAAAAGTATAGCTGGTTGGGCGAGGTGTTACTAAAACGCTATGTCTATTAATTAATTGTGGTTGAATGAATTAATTAACATGATACAATTTGGTTAATTTGTTCACGAGTAGGAGAAACTCTTTTTTTGCCTTTTGGATGTGGTACTTATTGTTGTCCTCAAATTAGTTATATTAAATGTTGAGTTCGCATGAAATGCATTGAAAGCTAAAATATACTATAGTATAGTTTTTCTTTCTTCTTCTTCTTCTTTTTTTTTTTACCAAAAAATATATAGTTTTTCCAAGAAGCAAAAGGCGTGACGGGGAATAATTGAATTTAGAAAAGTTGTGGTGTGTCATGTGTGGATGAGTGAGTGTGACTGTAATTGGTAAATGGTAATTACCATGTTAAGATATAGCTGTCTAAATAACATGGGAACGAATGAATGAAGAAGCAAAGATGGAAAGGATCTGACTCAGGTTCTCTTTTTGTTATTTAAGCATAGTTCACACTTAATCACCTAAGAAATCGCTGCTCCTGTTCTTTGCACTTTAGGATTAATTAATATAAATAGATGGATAGTAGTAGTTTTTTATTATATTTAGTTTTGTCGATTTAAACAGGTTTTAAAATATCTAGGTACTGACTTTATCCTCCAAAATATCCCTACGTGCGCTCGTCCTATATGTTGCTATGTATACATGCATGTAAAAATTAACATTTTCTTAATATGATATTAATTAACATTTAAAAATTCTATACGAGACTTATGCAAATTAAAAAATGGTATTCTATTAAAAAAAGAATGCTATTCTCCCTGAGTTAGTTTAATCAAATATAAAATCACGGCAAGGCACGTTAATAACGCTATTTATTTTTCATTTTTACATTTTCCACTATGCAAGGAAATTTCCTTACTTAACATGAAATCGTAATAATAAAATGAGATAAATATAAATATAAATATTTAATGTAATTTGGATCATCTAACTGAAAAATCAACTTATACAATTACAAAATAGAATGATACGGACGAAGTTTGTCTAACTTATTAAGTGACACTCCTTGACGTTCATCATCAATTGAAAAGATAGGTTAACTTAACTATGAGGACATATAGGTACATAACACATAACAAGGATCAAGGATAATAGGAAATCTCCAAAATTTTTGTGGCAAATTTCAAATAAGTTCTACTTCACTTATGACACTCATTGACAAATAGATAAGACAGACAATTCTCAAATCACAAATATAGATTATTATGTCGAATAACAAATCTTGTCATTTGTCAAGTCAGAAAAGCAAAATGATTCATTATCTTAAAACAAATATATACTAACACAATTCATTATCTTAAATAAGGTAATTAGCATAAAATTAACAACTTTAGTAAAGTAAATATAGATTAACAAAAATGGTAATTACAAGGTAAGATTCATGCAACCTTGACTCATTAATACATTTATAAAAAAGGGTTAGACTTTTTTAGGTAAAAAAAATGAATATCAAATTGTCTTATACAAGTATCCAACCTGTCAAACACACCTACTTAGAGAAAGGGAAGTCTGCCTTCAACACAAGAGCAATACTTGGATTGAGAAACATTACCAGAATACCTCATGCTGATACAAATATTACTTGTACATTAATATATATTAATCATTAATCATTAAAGGGTTTATTTTTATTTCTTAAAAATATATATTAATCATTATTTCTTAAAGGGTTTATTATTATTTTTGTTTCTAAACCTTTTAAAATTTTAATTTTAATCTCTTAACTTTCTTTTTCATCCTTTAAAAAATGTATTAATTTTTTAAAAAATATATTAAAATAATGTGAAAAACAGAAAACATCATTCATACTATACACAATATATATATCCATATATGATTATGAAATTATGCAAAATATGGTATAAATATTATTACTGTTCTCAATTAAAAATGTATTATATATTTATATTAGTGTGAATTAAGTTTTCCGTCTATCAACTTTTATAGATTTCAATTTTTAGTCCCTTAAATTTTTTTTTTGTCTATTTTTAGTCCCTTATTTATTTTATATTTAGAATTATTTTTTAGCAATAAAAATAAATGGAGGACTAAAAATGGAATTTTTTTTTTAGAAAGACTAAAATGATGACGAAAAACTAATGAAGAATTAAAAGTTACTAAAAATATTTTGAAAAATAAAAATTATAATAAAC
>PYAF01003359.1:882116-893190 GCA_007407185.1 Glycine tomentella | reverse complement strand
ATTACGTTAAATAAATAAACTTATTATTTTCTATTTTTTATGAATTTCTAAAGTTCTTTTATTATTTTGTAACTATTTTTTAACTCCAAAGATTTCTCCCTTTCATCAATAATTTCAAATTCTTATTTCAATTTACTTTTTAAAGGTAATACTAAAGATTTTTAAAACTTCATCTTAATTTTTAGAATAATATACTTATTTACGGATATCCAAAGTAATTGTTGATATTGAATTTTTTTAAAAAAAGTCATAATATCATTGAAAAATATTTTTATAATTATTCACAATTGCTTAAAGATATATTTTTATTAAAAATTTAAACTGTAGTGTGTGTATATATATATACACACTATTTTTTACAGCTCTTCCCTTATTGTCTTCTTCCTTTATATTCTATATAGTTTATCCATCTTTTTTTTAAAAAAAAATTATAGTCTCTAATTTCGTGGGGATAGATTATTTCCTTTTTCAAATTTCTTCCGATGTTGATGACTGTATCAAAGTCAAAGTTCCATTGGAAAATCACATTATGGTTGAGTCAAAAGGTAAAGACACTCATCTACTTCATTTTTTCTAAAAACTAACGTTGAGGTTTAATTTCTTTTTAACAGCAAAATATGTATTATATTAAGTATAGGAACTTAGTACAAGGACCTGTTCAAGTAGTACAGCTAAGTAATTACAACGGAAAAGATAGGAGTAACTCCTATATGTGTGTCCAAAATATGTAAAAACTAACATTGAGGTTTGATTTGCTGGCATCTTAAGCATGGTCATGTGTAAAAAAAAAAAAGAATTATTATATAATAGCCAACCTGAGGGTGGCTCATTACAGCTCTGAGATCCTCTTTTCTCACACCAGGCAATCCTATGAGGCAGTGGTTAATTAGCAACTGCACCTCCCCAACAATGTGTAGCTTGTGTCCAAGAAGTAAATCATAATTACGGTGGATGCTCCCACCAACAGAACTTTCGATGGGTAGAACAGCTTTATCCACTAACAACGATTCAACAGCCTGCATGAAGAAAAGAATATAAATATGTATATCATCACAGAATATTTTAGTCAAGGCATCATATGGAGAAAGATAAAAGAGAGAGAGAGAGAGATGTTAATTAAGAAACAAGAAGTGGAACCTTGATTGAAGTTTCAAAGTCCTCACATGGCACTGTCTCACATTTTGGATATGCTTTCAAAGCTGCATCCTCGGTATATGCTCCAGGAAGGCCCTGTATCAAGTAAATCACTAGTTAGGAGTGGCAATGATGATACATTATGAATCTTTTTTTTTTTTTGAAAGAAATTATCATGCATCATACCTTATAGGCAACACGCAACTTTGACCCATCACTTGAAGGAAATTCATTACCCATTAATGGCTCTGCAATTAAAGAAGTAGTATAGTCATGCCAAAAGAAATTAAGAAGAAAAAGAAAATGAGATTAAATCACTTCTTTCTAGCAAACAACAAAGGTTGCATCCATTATGATATAATTTTCTTTTTTACATGCTCTCACGTGTATATGTGCATTTCAGCACAGATATCTTTATACAACCATCAATTTTAAACTTAATACTCTTAATGATTCATTACAAGAAACATAAGTATAAAATGTAATTGAGCCACTTAATTTTATTTCTTGAGTGGGCACAAGGATCATTCAACTGAACATATGTTGCTGTGATAAAATTCATATTAACTCAAAGTTAGGATTATATAATCCTTTCCATCATACCGAGTCAACATTTTAGATGGTGTGTTACCTGTGTTCACCATTTCACATGGATCACAAAAGGACAATTGATTCCATATACAACAAAAATTAGTTCCTCATGACATTTTAGAATGCCCTATTCTGCATTGCCTTAAGCATTTTTATTTTTATCTTTCGTGCATCACAAACATAAGTGATCACATCACCAACATTCTTTATAATGACAGTATCCATTTCCAACTATAGTGGTTATGTTTAGACACTCTAATTTACAAATATCCCAATAATGTTTTTTTTTATTCCTCTCTTTCTGTCATATCATATCATCAATCTTATTAATCATTTATCTTTCATTTCTTTCCATCTCTCTCAAGGTGTCTACACCTTTACCTTTGGGGGGGGTCAGAGAAACATTTTCCTTCCAACTATTTGGACAATGGAGGGGTAAAAAAGCAAATAGAGAAGATCAGTCAAGTGGGTGTGTGAGAGAGAGAAATCAGAGAATGCACAAGGCATGTCTTCATAGTTTTCCACATAATTTCGACTAAACACATCGATCTAAAAATGAGGAAAATCATTCAGCTGCAGCAGCGACGATAGCAAAGTACATCCAGCTCTTAAAGACAAACCAAATTCATTAACAGAAACACAACCAATACCAAGTATATATATTTTCAAGGATAACAAGGAGTGTGTGTATTTGTGCAATCAGAAACCCTAACAAGAATAAAGTAGCTAGCGCCCGTATCTATGTGACTAAATACGATTCGCTTTGCCAGTTTAAATATTCAAATCCTTGAACTACAAAGTGTAAAAACAATAGGCATGCATTAAAAAACCATGCCCCAAAAAGCCTAATTCGAGATTGAATAATTAATGAGCAAAATATCATTGAGATATCATATCAGATACACATGCAAGATTGTTATACTTGTAAGTATAAACTCGATGATCACATAGCAATAAAAAAAACTAAAAAAAGTTTCTCCAAACGCCAACAAACAAAGGAAATGTTAAATCTGAGATATGTATGACTCACTAGTAAGCATATTAACATCCTTGTGAAGCCCCTCTAACTCACTTGGCTGAACCTCGATCACGTCATCATTTGACGAAGATTCATAAAACCCAGCGACAACAGGGTTCTCATCTTCAATTGGAGTCAAAGCTCTTGGACTCAAAACACGCAAACAACAACATTCCCTCTTGCAGAATTTCTCAAGACCATGTTTTAAATTCACACTCATTCTAGAACTAGAAGTCTGAAAGGTTGCAAAGCCCAATTGAGGAGCGTTGTTGGCACAACCCCAGATGGAATAATCCTTGAGAGCCATAAGATCACAGAAGAGCAAAAGTCTGATTGAAGTCAAAGAAGAAGAGGTTGGTGAACTTCTTATAGGCAAGAAAGATAGTGTCTAGAAGTAGGTGATGCAAAAAGATGAAGGCGTTAGCATTTGACCAAGTGATATACATACATATATATATATATATATATATATATTTGTATATGATCTCAGTTATGAACTGAACTGCATCTTGAATAAAATCAAGTTTTAATTGGAAATGAACAATGAGAGAGAATCGAGAGCAATAACTCAGACACCTGTTGTTTGAAACAAATTAACGGCGCAACTAGCATTTTTATAATTGATTGTATGTAACTGACACGGTTCCACCCTCTCTCTCTTCATATAATATTTTTGCTTCCCTCTTGTACTATGAGAACAATATTTGTTTTTTTAGGTGCGAGAACAATTTTATTCGAAACATATTCAACACTTAATAAACATAAACATAGTCACCTTTTTCAGCAGACACTTAAACCTTAGTTCTTGTAATAACTTGTGTATACAAGCTCTCGCTAGTCCTGTCACTGTTGCATATAATGTTAATAATATATTTTTTAATTTGATTAAATTGTATTATCATGATAAAAAAATGTATATTGTCATACAGTAATAAAATATCATGTATCACATTTTTGTTAATTTTTATGATAATTATTATTTCAAAAATTATACTTAAAATGTTTTTTAATTAATTAATTCACACATCACATATAAACATTAAATTCTTTGTTTGTAGACCAAAACAATGCATTCTTTAACTATCTTTAAAAATTTTAACTAAGATATTAAAAATATGTATTAAAAATAATAAAATAAAATATGTCATTAATGTTAGTAAAGAAAAGATATTAAAAAATATTAAAAATAATATGTCATTAATGGTAGGTAGTAACGGTTAAAATGGAAAGAAAAGCAAGGAAAAGGCGGAAAGCTTTGAACCTTTTTGGGGTACTTTTACTACTAAACAAATTTGGTCAAATCGAATTTGGCAAGTTCAAACTTGCTATCCCAATTAAGAATTTCGCAATGTAAGATTACTTGGAGAAACAGTGACCCCTATGAAAAAACAACTCTCTGTGCGTATTTGAAAGTAGTTTTGTATGGAAGATTTTATATATATATATATATATATATATATATATATATATATATATATATATATATTCAATTAATGAATTATTTTGGTTCCCCAATTTATAAATTATTTAAAAATAATTTAGTTTAAAGTTTAATTTTAATACATTGTAAACATCTTTACATTGTAAACCAATTAAAAATTATTCTAGATCTAACTTTTAAAACAATTATAATAAAAGAATGATTTTACTGTACATAAGAATTGATGATTAAATAGGAGCATCGAAAATAATTTATAACCTATTTGAATTATTTATTTTATATTAAATGGTTCCTATAATTTCATATCATGATTAAACAGTTTATATATCTTTTATTTCAATGGTATAGTTTTAAGCAATTCTTAAATTGTTCCCTTAATGATCCTTAAATGATAAAAAAATATTTTTTTTACTCATAAATAATCATTTGTTATATATGAAACCAAAACTAATTAGTTTTAAGTAACTCAATATGACACGTAGATTACCTCTATTAATAAAAAAAAATAACAATGTCTAAAAATAAGTAACAAGCATTGGAGATGTTCTCAAAGCCTGAAAAAATATTTATATTATGAGTTATTTTAATTGAAATCTTACTTATCATTACTCAAGTCAAATTAAGTAGATAAATGCATTAGTTTCTTTCTTTATGTGCAAAAATGTCTTACATACAATGAATTAATTGAAAAATTAAAAACCGTCCCCATGTAGAAAAGATTGAGTGATTCTTTTTATATATGAATTGAAGTTAATACCAGAAGGTTTACAGCAATTCACACATCTTACTCATTAACTGAGTTAGACTCCCTTAGTGGAAGATCGAGTGATTGACCATGGCTTAAAGCAAAATATTAAATGCTCCTAAATAAACAACAATAATCTCAATTATTTAGCATGAAAGACATTGAAAATATATGCATTTAATGTTTTAAAAATATTTAAGATTGCTTTCCTTTGTGGGATATATTTTCTATGCATCAAGAGTCTTTCGAGCCAAGACTAATTCATTTTCAAATTTCAAAAATAAAAGATTATCAAAGTAAAATTTTCATCTCATGACAAAGTCTTTAAATTCATTTTCTTTTATGGCATATAAGCACAAATGTTTATCCAAAAGTGATAGGTAATACTGGAAAGTTGTGATTTTAGACGAATTTTATCTTTAATATACTTTAGGTAATGTTTGATTTTTTTTTCTTTAAAATAAAATTTTGGATCAAACACACTTGGAGAGGAAAGATTTTAAAAAGATTTTTTTTTACTGCAAAGCTTTAAGAAGTTAAGAAGCTTATTTTTTATATCAAAAATGAAAGTAGCTTTTGAAAAAAAAAATTGGAACAACTTTTACTGTCTGTTTAAAGTTCTTATACTAAAATTTAAATTTTAAATAGCTTTTAAGTTTTTTTTTTAAAATAAGAAATAACCCAAACATGATCTAAATTTTAAAATTGTCACTTTGAGAAAGACTTTATATATCATTCTCGCCAAGGGAAAGAGACACCCTTTGCCTGTTCACAATTTTTTTTAACTCTATAAAATGGAAGTGTAGGGAGAGACAGGAAACCATATAAATATATGGAAAAGCGAAGAGTAGTGGGTGGTTAAAATAGACAAAAAAAAATGTGTTTAAAATTTGATTTACATTCTTAACATTAAGGAGGTGTTTGGTAGAGAAGATCAATTTTTGGGAAAATCAATTTTTGGAATGATTTATGAGAATGTATAAAATAGGTTTGGTTAGTCTTAATATGTTTCCTGTGAATTAAAGATTCATGTAAAATATGTAACTAAAATTTTTCTTCTACTTGAAAAGTGTTCTTTCGTGACCTCCTTCTCCGATATGTTTTTGCTGGAAGGTTAACTAAAATTGATTTCCGAAAATTATAATTTCTTGAAAGTTTTTTTTATTAATTGTATGCTAAACATGGAAATCATAATTTTTCACTTTAAAATTTATGAGAAAGTAAAAACTTTTCATCTACCAAACTTCCTCTAACAATTTCCTCAAGTGAATTCACCTACACATTTATGTTTAAGTTTACGGGCAAAGACATGTTATAAAAAGTGAAAATGAAAGGAGTATATCTTTTTTATAATAGTTATAGATCACTTTTATTATGAAGGGTAGTTTTCATAACTTTATTTAATATAGATGAAATATTGGTCAAAATCTTACAAGAACATGAGTTTGATCACTATTACTGATATGAGGATGTTATTAATCGATAATCTTTAATATCTTTATAAGTATTTTTTGTAGCCATGCCCTAATCTGGTGAGTCCCCGAGACTCGATCCTAAACTTTTTGTAACAAAAACAAATATTGGTAAAAGATTATTAAGAAGAAGAAAAAGAGATGTTTTAAATTTAAATAGTTATATAAAATGACACCAGAAAAAACTTTTAAATATTATGTAAGTTTCATTAAATAAAATATTAAAAAACATGCTATTAACTGTGTTAACAATTAAAATGGTAAGAGAGGCAAGGAAAAGCGGAAAGGTTTGAATCTTAATTATCATTTGTTGGTATAAATCACTTATCCTCTACTGGATGTAATGTTGTTCAAGTTAGTAAGATTATTATTAACATTAAACTTCCCGAATCTGATGCATGTATTATTCAAGTGACTGGAGGAGCTCAATATACTCCAGATTTCCATGAAGGAGTATGAGGATATATATCTTTCTTGAAGACCTACAATATTTATCGAATGTGGATAATGATGGGGAAGTGAAGGAGTTGTCGGAGAAAGCTTGGCGTAAAACCATGGATGGAGAAGGAGTTAGTTAGGAATACATAATGTGTCGAACATTCAAGTTCCTTAAAATAGAAAGGAATGAATTTAGTTTGTTTTTCGTGCGGTTTGTATGGCCACATATACAAGAGAACTGTCATGATGAAAATTATGGTTGACATGGAAGTTGCTAACGACTCCACTCGACTTGCATATATATATTAATGGTGGTTGAACTAAGTCTGTTAAATTAGGTACTTAATTTTGATAGCGTTGATAGATGTAAGTGAGTTGTTAATTGAGGGCACCAACAAGATGGAGCCAATATTAGTCAGTCGCAAATTAAGAACGAATTTATTTACACACTGAGGTCGTTAATTAGCAACATGGGTTCCAACAAGTTCGCCCCCTTAATGATGGAGTTGAATCATGCAAATGTGATAATTATTACACGGATTGAGGATGCCAATTAGAGGACGTACATGTAACGCAACAATTTTATGATTTTTTTTTTATTGATAAATATGAATTATTAATTATTAATTTTTTGTATGTGACCACTCAAGAAAAATTTAAAAATGTACATCAAGATGGGTCAATGATAAGTGTGACCCAACCAACAATCGAAAGTTTGAAACCCAAGTGCCTAATGTGGCCGAAGTGAACCCGCAAGTTGTAAGGCCCAAAGCCAAGCCTACACCAGCGTACTGATCAAGGAGCTGCTCAAATCATCGTGCCCTAGTACTAATATGACAAAGCGTTTTCAAGGATTAAAACTGTTTACTCCTTATTTTAAAAATATATAGAGGATAATCAGGTTCAGAAAAGACCAACTTAATGAGCTACTGGCCCGCTTTTGCGACTTTTTAAAATCTTGGGCCCAAAGAATCTATAGTTTCCTTTAGGGATGTAGGCTACCGCAAGGAAGTAGGGCATGTGGTTTTAGGGTGGACAAAATTATAATTACCACTAAATTTATTATTAGAATATTTAAGGGTTTAGATGAATTACTAACAACTTTTTCTACTAGTTTTTTCAATTAAAATTCATTATATTATACTATAGCATAAATGTATTTTCCACATTTGTCCCTTAAATGAATTTATGAGGATCATTTTTTTTTTCGTTTTATGAATCTAAATATTATCAATAACTAGTTATGAATCTTAATAATGTGTTCATTTATTATACTCATACAAAATTCAATCATACATCTCACCTCCGAGATTTCATAAAATTACATTAATTTCATTTTGCTTTCTTGGATACATAAACCTCTCTTATTTTTCTACTTCTACACTAATCCCTTAAATTGTTTATACATATACCTTCTTATACATTACACTTATCGTCTTAACTATCTTAAAATATTATATCGTGCTCTCCTACGAAGAAAACGTTGCTATGAATGTTAAAAACAGATAGAATTTGTGTAATTTTATGAAATCAATCTCATAAATAACTAGTGTAATTTACTTTAAATTATAAGTTAAGAACGGATCCAACGGTATTTTGGTTTTTAAAAAAAGGATCTGCATGAGCATCAGGGCTATTACATAATTGATAAGCGAAACTAGGCAACAATCTTTTAGTTAACATTCTTTCTTTTTTTCTAAAGCTTAGCCATGAATGAAATACAGTGTACAGACTGTACACTACAGCTAGTTGCAAGTAAAAACAATTGGACTAAATTAAGAAATATTGCCAAAAGAAGCTTCCTAGATCTCCTAAAAAGCAGGGATATTATAGAAGTTGGAAATACCACCCCTACAACCTTTCTTTGATTTGATCCTCTTACCGTGTCTTTCATTCCTATGTTATAGAGCAGATCCCCCTCCACAAGAAAGAAAGAAAGAAAGAAAAGCATTCAAACAAGTTTTAATAGAAAAGTCATAGAGCTAGTACATACAAGTAAAGCTAAGAATGTAGGACTTTGATTCCTTTGCTTTTTGTCTCTCTTTCTCTCTCCCCATTAAACAGAAATTAAATTTAAAAAAAAAAGATTTTTTTTTTTCATTTACAAAAACAAAAGGCTGATAAAGCTGAATTCATATACACAGCAGTTTTACAGTCGGACATGAAAGATGCACTTTAGGATGGATGCATCATGCTCTTGCATCCCTTAGCTACCTGACTCAGCCACTATAGCACGTGAATAATACATGATTTGGGTTACAGGCTAAAGATCCAATAATACACTTGAAAAAATACAAGAAAATCTGCACAAATTTGATACAAGGTAAAAGCAAAAAGAGAATTGTGTGAATTGATCATTGGGTCCCCTTAGGCTTTTACATAATTAATTTGCAAATAGAGGCAGCCTTTTAACTCATCAGTGATTGGTCATAGCTAAAGTGTCTAGGTGAATTTTATTTGTAACATGAGATTTAAATTATAGGGTTGCCACTTTAAAAAGAGAATTCCACCCTACTATTACCTCTAACTTAAAAGTTAATGTTACAGTTATATATGAACAAAATATCAATCAATGGCCAAAAAAATGAAGTCCCTGGAGCTGGAGAAGATAGGTAGCTGGAAATGGCGTCTGTGTTTGTTAAATGGGAACATGCGGATCAACAGGGTCCCAATCTCCTCCGACCCAACAGTATGGTAGAAATTATAAAATTCACCCTTTAGTCTCTGCTTTGTGCCTTTCAATCTCAACTTTAGACCAAATCTCCATGTTATTTAACCAAACCAACGGTGAAATAGTCATCATTCAACTTTGTATAGAAATCAAAATCAAAACAACCTACTGTGTTTTGTGTTGTATTTTTATGAATACTGCATTCTTTCCATATTTTTTAATATTTAAAGTTGTTACACATACATTTAAGAAATACTTAAAGAAATTTAAAATTATTATATTTGAATTAAAATATCTTTATTTAATACTTTGATATTTGATACTTATGTTATTAATGTTAAGAAATTTAAATTATCAATATTTTTATTGAGAGATAAAAAATTGTGTTATTAATAATTTTTTACGTTCTATTATAATTTATATAATAATTATTTTAAAATTTCTTAACAAATATTTTAAAGACACTAATTAAAAAGACAAATTAAATAAGGATACAAAAGAGTGAAGGGGGTTGCTCTGGCTGGGACTACGCGCGTCATTGTTGTTGTTGTTAAGGATGAATTATGAGGGTGTCTGGAAATTGGTCTTGGCCTTCGCGGCGGTGTCGTAGGCGGGCGTGGCTTCCTTGGCGGTGTTGAAGGTGCCGAGCCGGATGCAGGTTCTCTTGCCGGGGTCGCGGATCTTGACCTGAAGTGTTAGAGGAACCCCGATCAAAATTGCAGCACGGTGGTTCAAAAAAGAAAAATTAAAAAGCCAAATAGATATAAACAGAGATAATCATATCCCCAAGTATATTGGTAAAAAAAATCCCCCAAGTATAATTAGGGATTCGATTTTCAAATATCTGAAAAAAATACCTATTTTTAGAGACCGACGTCTTAGTTAGATACTTTAGAATGAATTAGTATATATCTTTTCAATAAATAAAAAAAAAAATTGGACAATTAAAATACAAAAAAAGTCTTAGGGCAGCCAAAATTAGCCACAGCATCTATGGACTAGCAAATAGTGCTCCAGGCTTTATTTTCTCTATTTGCATGGCAGAATGACATATCTGAGTCTATCAGTCAAGCCTGTAGGAAAACAGCCACGACCAAAGAAAATTCCAAGAGGACCTGACCTGTCTAACAAGGAATATGATTGAAGTTTTTTATAAAAAATATATATATAAAAAAAACAGTACAATTGAAGCAAAAATAAACAAAAATGATAAAATTGTATGCGTATTTTATAAATATTATTTTATAATCATTTTAAGAAAATAAAACAAAAAAGATATACATATTCTAATTCTAGCCCACACTTTCTCTATCAGTACTTTTTTAGTGAAGAATATAATTGCATTTATTTAAATTTATTTATTAAACATGATTTTTTTAAAAAATAAAAAACAATTTTATGTTTGTAATGTGTTTTTTTAAACTATTTTTTTTTTAAGATTTTTTTTATCTATTAGTTAAAAAAGTATTTTTTTTCTTATTTCACAAATAATTTTAAAAAAATTTAAACAAATTGTCATTGTAACAGTACATTTATATTCTGTTTAGTCTAACCCACACTTTCA
>PYAF01003359.1:846329-858196 GCA_007407185.1 Glycine tomentella | reverse complement strand
CATAATTGATATATGTTAGATAGGTATAAAGTTCAAGTTTTAGTTATACAACTAATGTGTCATTATCATTAACATAACTGTTGATGACAAATACCTATATATAACTTTCAAAAATTTTAAGATAATCTTCTTACATGCAGGCTCTTCTTCAATGTAAAAAGATGCTTGCTGATTTAGATATTTCCAAGATTGGTGTAGATGATACAACTGCAGCTGCTAAGGTATACTAAAAATTTCCTTAACTCCACTGAAAGCAAGCTTTGATTAGGTTGTAGAGTAGTAGCATTTCTTTATAATGATTAATTGGGGACATTGTGAACAGGCAGTGATCTTAAGGGAAAAAGGGACATTGGAGCTATTGCAGGTTCAAGGGCTGCAGATATATATGGCCTTGACATTCTAGCTGAAGGAATCCAGGTAAGATTTCATTTACATGTTTTGGAAGTCTCAGCTGCTACCATTTTAGTCTTAGTGAATGGTTTTGTCTTATGGAAACATGTCTTAATATTAGCAATATAATTAGTTCACTGGAGTTGGGAGCTTATATGCCTTGATAATCATCTTCCAAAATATTGTTTTCCTTTCTTAGCTAGGATGGATGATGCAAAATTATTAGTTTCTCAATTTTTATGCCAATCTTTTAAAATGAGCAATGATGATCATTCCTCATTTAGAAAAATGAACACTGAACAAGACATCATGCTTTTCTTTACCCTAATCAATAATGTTCTTGGAATTAATGACATTAACAATACAACACATTGCTTCGGTATAACATTTAGACTGTTAATGAGGGAAACACCATATCACATTTCCTATCATTTGTTTTTTTGCGTCCCTCAGCTAGATACCTATAAAATTCCCACCTACCCTTTTTCATGCTGCTTTGGAAGCTAATATTGATCTTGAAAGAGTGAAATATACGTATGAAAAGGAAGGCCTATACCTTGTTTGGGTCAATCAATAATTGTTAGTTAATTTATACTTACAGCTTTAGAAATGTACGTCTTTGTATGACAATTATTGACTTTCAAGCATCTCTGCATTATGAGACTGTAAAACGGCGTATATACATTTCTGAGATTTTTAACATAAAAAGAAAGTACAATAATGTAGGATGTCTGAGAATCTGACACATGCAGACACGTGCATGGATATCCAAAGAATGATTGAACTTCTTACCGCTCATTCTTTTACACCATTTTCAGCTTTTATCAGAAGAGATGATTGTTTAACAAAAAAAAAAAAAAATATAGAAAACATATTGTTGGTTATCTCAAGATTAAAGTTAAGCTGATTCATTTTGTTTTTTTGCTAGGATGACGACGTTAATATTACTCGCTTTTTGATCTGGCTAGGGATCCTAGAATTCCAAGAAATAACGTGGCCTATAAGGTAGGAAAAAAACATTTATTTTATATATAATCTTTATGAAATTTATTTTATATAATCTTTATGAATTTGCTGATGAATGCATGAATTCTCCACAGACTAGCATTGTTTTCAGTCTTGAGGACGGTCCTGGTGCACTATTCAAAGCTCTGGGAGCATTTGCCTTAAGGAATATAAATTTGTCAAAGGTGTGTTACAATAATAATTAGAACTATTGAAATTTGAAGTTAAAACTACTCATGCTTCATTGTTCTCATTTCTTTTGGTGTGATTTCAGATAGAGAGCCGCCCTTTGAAACAGTTTCCCTTAAGGATTGTTGAAGATTTAATTGACGGGAGTGCTAAGTGACTAATGGATCGGATTTTGTTTTTCATTTGAGATTTGCAATGCTATCAGTATGTAAATTATATATAGATTGACTATACAATTAAATGTTCATATCTAGTAAAAGAAAATATTGGAGTGTTTAATGTAAAAATCACTTTAAAGTTTAATCATTCAAGTTAATAATTATCAAACATTATTATAGCTTTACTCTAAAACGAATATATCCAACTTTGTGGTTCAAAATAGGAAGGAAAAGCTAGGGAAATGGGATTTCGATTTACTCCTTTGTATGCTCTAACGATTTTGTTATTTTATGTGTAAGTGTGTTGTGAATCTGACTTTATATATGCATGATTTTTTTGTTGGCAGGTATTTTGAATACCTTTTTCATATTGACTTTGAAGCTTCAATGGCAGATCCGCGAGCACAATACGCTTTAGAAAATTTGCAGGTGAGTCCATTATATCATAAAAATATGATATAAACTTTTTTATCATCACTCTCCCATCTAAAATTTAAAATTCTATTTGACTGTTCTCCTTGGTATCAATGGAATAGATTTCTGTGAATATATGGCCAATGATGCTTTTTTGTTTATGATAATTCGAGTATTCATTCCGGTTCCCAGTCTCACCTATTCCTTAGTGTTTTCTCTTACTCAAACTAGTTTACATTTTATAATATGGATTGATGGTGAGATTTCTTAATTGATTGATGATGTATAGAGTCCAATGTTGCATTGTTCCATACATTAGCATCCCCAAAACATTGCTTGAAAAACAGCATGTTAATTTTCCGATTTTTTATTGTTTTGTATTTTTTTTCTTTTTCTTTTTGGTGGCTGTCAGGATAGGGAAAAACATCTCATTTAGATAAATATGCTCCGCGAAACCCCACCCCAATTGCAAGCTACATTCTTAAAATTCTTGTGCTACACTTGTGCATGATATATTCTTAAAATTAAAAATTCCAATAGTCTTCACTGTGCGTTAGCTAAATGTGTTATATATTTTTCCTTTGCTAGCATTAAGCCTTTTTAGGACTTTTCAATGTAGTTGTCAAATACTAACTCAATTGTTGGTTCTTTTCCCTTTCATTTCAGGAGTATACAAAATTTATGCGTGTTCTTGGTTGTTATCCAGTGGATTAAACAGATACATCAAGTTGATCTTGAATCAAATAAAAATACAAGATTTGATCAATTTGGGATGAATCTTCTCGTAAACTAAACATATTTGTATTATCCAAAAATTATGTGTGTTTTGAATTTTTGTGTAAGTGTTTCAAAAATATGTTTGAAAGTAAAATCAATTTAGAATTATATTTCCAAAAGTATGTTTAAGATGAAATTTTGTTTGAAAACTTAATTTTTGATAAACAAAACTTAAGATATTTTACAAATTTTAATCTAAAAACATGCACGAGTGAAACGTGATCTGCATAGTAAGGATGACAGTTGTCTACAATTTGCACTTTCAAACTTAATATATAACTAGAAAAAAAAGTGGGTTTATAAATAAATGTTTGTGATATAATTTGGAGAGACTAGGAATATTTTTCAAAAAATAAATTAAACAAAAATTAAATACTTGTAAAATAGAAAAATAGTAAGGTTTATATTTAAGAAAATATTTATAAAATTAAATTTAGGAGGCAAAAATTGTTAGGTTATTAGGGAGAAATTTATGATAATCGTAATTAATGTATATCCTAGAAATAAAGTATCACTCTTCTAAAAAAAAGAAATAAAGTACAACTTATAAGTAAATGTGATATATAAGTGGATATTCAAAAAAATAGAATATCAATTTTTTCATGAGATTTATAGTTTAATTTCCTTAAATGTAAGATCGTATTTTAATGTTTAGAGCAACTTTAGTGCAAGATCTTGAGTAAGGATCTTGAGTTTAATATCTGGTTTTCACTAGATCTTTCAATAAAGGAGGTAGAGAGATATCCAACATGGAGAATAAGTTTTTTGTAAAAGAATCCTTAAAATGTACACATTATTCAAAAAAAATAATTTTTTCCCTCTTTCTCTTTCCCTAAGATCTCAAAATGAGATCTACTATTAAAGAACAAAATGAGAAGGATATTAAGAGATCTTCAATTCTACTAACACTATGAAGTCTACTAAAAAGTGGTCTAAAATTTCAATTTAGGATCTACCACTAAAAATGCTCTTTACAAATAAAAAATTAAAATTAATTATATATTTTATAAATCAGTTATTTTTTGTTACAAAATTTATAAATCATTTACCATCAAATAAAAATAATTAAATTATTTTTTAAAGGAGGAAGGAGGCTAGTGAGAGGTGTTTAAAAAGTACTTTTTGGAAATTTGATAAAAATTATTGAAAAATGTTATTATGATATAAAAACTAATGTTTTTTAATAGTTCTATTATTTAAGTTTTGTTGACTTGACTATTTATCATGAATATTAAAAAAATATTTTATTAAAATTAGATATGAGTACAATTATTTGTTTTATTAAAATTGATTATAAAAATAGAGTAAAATATTTTTAAGTGAATCAATTTGTATATGTATATTTTAGGATGGTTTACATAAAGAAAAATTGATTATAAAATTTGTTTGAAAAAGTATATTTTAAGGGATTAATGTGAATTGACAGGGACATTCTTGATATAATTTTATTTTTATTTTTAGTAGGGTGTTTGTAGGCAGGTTTAGACGGGTTTTAGTCAAATTCAGGATTCAATCAAATCAAATTTGATCTATTTAGTTCGGTTCAATTTGCATAATTGTTTTTGAAACTCAACCCAACTCAACCCATTTATAAACAATTTGGTTTGGTTCGGGTCGACAAATTATCTATTTAAATTTGATTTTTATTTCTTAGAACTATTATTTTATATCATGATTCATCCAAATATTCAATATAATTAATACAATATTATCAAATGTCTGAAAGTAGTAAGATTCATTTAATACCATTAACATAATATTCTAAAATAGACCAATACAAATTAAAACAAAATATTCTTCAACGAGATTTACTATGTAATAGTCTAAATAACAACTATTTCCTACAATCTAATTTCTTGTAATAAGCTTTGTTGTAACCAGATTTGTTGCAACCAGATTTCCCTAAACAAATAAACAAAATATGATCTATTAATATTATAAACATGACAAAAAAAAATGAAAAAAAGGTGAAACAAATAACAATGTACATAAAAATAATACCTTAAGAAGTTTCAACACTAGTAGTTTCAATACTTTTAAATACTTGGAGTTCCAATATTAACAGTATTCAAAATCAAACCAAACAATTCTAAAAAATTTGATCGATTTTGATTTGATCTATAAATATATACCCGTGACCCAATCCTACATAAAGGATTTTAATTTGATCGATTTGATTTGGTTCGGTTCGATTTTGATCCAAATACAAAAATGACATAACCCAAACTGTTCGGATAAGCTTGAGTCAATTCAAATTCGTGGGTGACCCGTACCCGTGAATATCCTAATTTTTGAGTAAAAAATACAAAAAACTAGGTATATATTAAAAGTATTAAAAAAATCAAAATTTATTTTATATTTGATAAATGATTAATTTAGGTATATATTAAAAGAACAATTTTTTCAATTCAAAATTTAATATGCTCAAATTAAGTACTTATTCCAACAATTTTAGCATTGTAATAACTTTTGTTTAAAATTCTTAAATTTATATGATATTTTAGGAATCATAATTTAAAATAAATAATTCATTTAAACATAAGTGAATACTATAAGTTGAAAATGCAAGTATTTTCTTTGGAATTTCAAATGGTAGTATGTGTTATTTGTTCTTCATGCATGCTTCGCCATTTTTTTCTCTTTATTTGTTCTTCTCTCTTGATGTATGGCAAATCAACATAGCTACAGCTTTAGAATATCCTGTTTATCAAGCTCTTTTCTATTCTTTTTCTCTTGCGCTTCAAGTTCTCGTTGCACCCTAGCCTCTTCATTTTGCAAGTTAGATAGATCAATGAACAACCATTGTCTAGTGATAAATCATGTTATATTCATGCTTTGAGATACCTTTTACTTCCTATGAAACCTTGATAATTCTTCTGCATTGATAGCCCTCTTGTTAGATGGAATTAGAAGGGTGTTAATCAAAGTTGTTATAGGGTGAACCCATTATGAATGATGGTAGTGACATCAACAAATGTTTTCTTTTGTGGAACACAATCATTCTCTCTTGAAGCAGACAATAAAAGAAGATTTTGTCAACCTTGCTGAGACAAAAGATTTAGATCAGATATCTGACCTTGACTTCCATATCCATAAGGGGCACGCACATTCATTCCCATTACGGAAAGACAGTCCACAAGATAATTAGACAGTTTTTAGCAAATCTTAATTAAGCCTACAATTATATAGCAAAGTTCAGACATATTTAAATCATCAAGACTTGTGTATATTACATACTATACAAGCATACTATATTGAAAACTTGTATCAACATTATTTACCAACAGAGCAGTAAAGCACTCAACCAATTGAATTGGAAAAAGGGCTTAATTCAAGATAAGTTTTGTGGGCTAACTCAGTAACTGTCAAAGAAAACACTTATTTTAATAATTCTGATTTGTGGTTTCAGTTGCGCAAGGTAAGTGAAGACTCTGATATACAAGGACATAATTCTCGGTGAAAGAGCATCGACATTATTAGAGCCAAATTATGAAATATTAAAAGAAGTTTTACAGATTGTACAAATTATGTAATTAATACCCTCTTGAAAAAATAGGCAGTTTAAATTAAAATTGACAATAAAAGATAAACGCTAGATCATGCAATATACCATTGCAAAAAATCTTTAAAATGAACAATAATAAAAATAAAAGCGAACATTACCAGAATAGGATGACAAAACTTGGACCTGAGAGGCTACTTGATGTCTTCTCTAACGCTCTTCAATGATCAAGATTAGACGCAATGGACTCAAACATAAATTGTCTGCAATGTGGTATATTAAACTACATTTGACAAACAAATTATAAATAATTATAAAAGCATAAGATATAAAAACAATTTCCAGTTTGTTAACTTTTCCAAAAAAGAAAAAAAATAAGTGAAAAGAATGCAGAGTTGCCTTTGAGAGAAACTATGGTGATGGAAACTGTAATCTAATGTGGTAGAAGGGCCCTAAGCCTGTATCCCTGGGGTATCACAATTCATACATTGGGTTTTCCCCCATCAACATCTGTTTTTTGGAATTTTTTTCCTTATTTCATAATTTGTCCATTTAACTCATTCTGCTTCTGCAATTCAAATGGAACAGGAGTTAATAATGAATATGGTTTGAGATTTATAAATAAAAATTAGAATGTAATGAATTTCAGATAAGTGAAGTGAAAATAAAATGAAGGAGAAGGAATGTGCAGTTAAAGATTGTAATGTGCATTCAAAATGCTTATGCAATTTTGATGATTATTCATAATGTAGCAGTAATAGAGCAATTCATTAGCTGCATGTGGATTGTTCTTACCTTTATTTCCAGTATATCGTTTGCATTCTCATTGGAGAACAGTTACTGGAAAAGCATGATAATATGATATGATCAACATTTGAGGAAACCGACTTAGGTCAGAATTGTAAAAAACTCACAAAGAGATAAACAAAGAGGGAGATTCTATAAACTTAAGAAAGAACTGGTATAGTGTGAAATAAACATAGTTGCAAACCTTAGTGAGAACATATATGGAAAAAACGATACTCTGTTCAAGATCGAAATGAAGAAGAGATTGTGGTTCCTGGTGAGAAACAACAATCCACCTGTTATTTAAATTTAAAATAATTAATGACAATTTAATAACTGATAAATAGCATTTGTTTCAGACTTTAAATTCCTTGAAAGAATGATATGAAAAAGTTGTAATGATAAACTCTATTCAAGACCCTGTCAGAAAAATTCAAATAACAGTTCGTCACATTATGAGTGATCACACATATAAAATGAGTGAAAATAAATAAATAAACATCCATAAAAAAAATCCTGTATTTTAGAGAATTATTAATTTAAATACTCAGAGTTTTAGCTTGATAATGTAAGTAGATTTAGGTGGGTAATTTTTTAAAATAAAATTCAATAAGCAAAACCCTAGCAAGAAGGCCTGATTTTCCAATTTAATATCGTTGATACATATAAATATAATTCAACAGTGAATTAAAAAATTGTGAATCATTCTTTTTTTTTTTTAAATTATGCAATGCATTTTTGTTCAATTTCATTATAAAATAAATATTGAAACAATAGAATAATATTTTGTTTTATTATGTTTCATTGTTTCAATCCAATTTTTTCATCACCAATTCAAACATTACATAAACACTTTTAAAATAAACTTGTTCCTAAAGTTTTTAATTATATTATTTATTTTATATACATATTATATATTTGAAATATTTATTAATTTTACTGATGTTGAATTTTTATAAAAACCTTGTCTGGTTACCAATCTCTCCTTCCTATTGCATTTTTTTACTAATACACAATACTCAAATCTAAAATCTTATTTAACTTGAAATATATTGTAATTTCAATTCCATTATAATTTAAGGATACCCTGCCGTAAACTTTCAAAACTAGCTTTTTTTAAAGAAAAAAATGTTCCTTTAAGGTTAGTTTAATCTTTGTCCATATTAAAACCACGGAAATCTAGATTCATTTTTTATTTTTGTATTTTTAGATCTCAATAAAATTTCGTAATTTCTTTCTATAGTAGAACAGGCCCAAACATCTTATTTTTGAATTTGAAAGACTGAAACTAATGTTTTATGCTACATAGTATTGCTTCTATTTTCTTTGTTTTAATCAAAGTACAATACCACTCTTTGTTTTTGTATCTTTATTTGTGGGATAACTTTTTAATGCATATCGCCATATTTAAATCAGATTGACTTTTAAAATTATTTCTATTTGTCGTAGATAGAATTAATTTTTTTGGACCAGTAAGTCCAGGGTCATTTTGGCTTAAATTGATTTAGGTTCTAAAAATTGATTAAGGGTTCTGCTGTAAAACATCAGAATTATTCTCAAACTTTTACTAAATATATTGAAATACTGTAGACTGTCTAGAATCTCAACCAAACAGGCAAACACATCAGAGAAACCATATTGAACACTACTACTTCACTGATAAACACAGGAGCTGATCACTTATTCATACAATAGCACTAGTACTTTGAAAAGCCATAACTCTTTACTCCAGCTCCTTCAGAAAATCTTGATTGTCAACCAAAACCTACAAAATCCATACAAAATGAATCATACCACATACTTACCATTAATAATGGCAGAAATTTAACACAAGCAAGAGTAGAAATATCAAATATACACATGCTCAAAGAAATGCACTTCATTTCCGAGCCAACAGGTTGAGAAAAAAACCGTATTATCATTGATGAAGAGAAGGCACTAGTCATAATGTTTTGCTCACTGTAGAAACAACTGTTTTGCTCATATTCATAATTATGCATATTCAATTTCATAGTTGATGGCACTAGAAACAGTATACTATCATCAAATTACAGTTGGAGTTGCCCAAGTATGCACATATGCATGTGTTCTACACGTGATAATTCACCTATTATTTCATCTCATGATTATCAATAAAAGAAATAGAAAGTAAGCCACACGCCCACACCCTCACAACATAAAAATTTAAACAAAGAAACTTCTTACAGTTTTCCATCCATCAGGATCTAAGAAAGCAGTGATCTTTGTGTTAAGGCCAGGAATTGGTCCTGGTTGCCGAGTAATCTTCCCTCCAAGCTCTTGTGTGACTATGTTGACAACCTCAGCACTCTTGTATACATCATCAGTACCAATAGCAACCTGTTATATACAGCGCACAAATTTATCAACAAGGGGTACAGAAATGTGAAGATAGCTGGTTTAGGCTTCCAGAATGAAATATAACCTGATCAGTATTAACTAACCTGTGCATAAGCATTTCCCTTGGTGTATTCAGTGACACCATAGTTATATGTCAGCTCCAACACAGTTGTCTCATGTTCCTCTGCATACCCAAGCATAGCTATAGTATACTGTAAGATATGCAACAAAATCCAGGAAAAAACATAAGTCAAACCTAATAAGTCAAAAAGCTTAGGCATGAAATATCTCCTGCCTTAAGATGATTGCTAAGATCAAGAAGGAAACTCACCTTGTATTCAGGTCTATCAGTCTTCTTTACCACCCTCAAACCCAAAGCCTGCACAAACATGACCCAATAAGAACCAAAACGTGATCCTTAGTTAATAAAACCCCGTTGAATTAAAGAACAAAACTTTAAAACATAATATACCAAATGCATTGTCATGGATTTTTATGTCCATCACAAGCAAAAACAAATAATTTCCAACCCACATCCATAATGCCACACAAACCCATGAAACCAATCGATGAAACAGATTTCTAAATTATCAGTATAAGCACTAGACCCTACACATTCAACTCAATCCAAGGCTTCAGTTCGCACATTCCCTCCCTAAAGAGAGAAAAGGAAAATGGATAAGTAGAGTGCCAGGTAACATGTTAGATATACACCCCATTCATGAAACTTCTCATAATAAATGACTAACGCCTTTGGGATAGTTGCTTAATGACATGATATTAGAGCTTTTCTATGAACAAAACCTTATTACTCACATATCTGAATAATCGTTGAAATTGAGCACATGGTAACTGGGTCTGTGGATTATCCATGCTTCAAGCCTAAATAGGCTCTTGTGCAAGGGGAAATAATGGTAGATGTAAAAACCATTCATGAGCATGCACTTAAGCTAAGTTTGTTTGCCCACTAAAAGCTTGGTAGAACGAGTTCTGATGTACTTCAATGGAGAAGTAACAAAGGCCTTGACAAAAGTACACAGGAGTTGCCTGCCTCCTTCGGTGACCCAAACATCCATTTAATAGCTTAAGCTTTTGGACAGTTGGTTCAATGCATAACTGAAAGTGTTTTATATATTAATAAGAAAGATTTACTTAGTGTGACTGAATGTACTGAACACAGAACATTCTCTCTACAAATTTCCACTATTTTATCCCACACGTCTAGAATTGATTTGCCAGTTTCCCAATGAAGTACGATCAAGGCAGGAGATAATCGAGGGAGGTGATACAAAGAAGTTTTATCATCAAAATATCAGCAGAAAGTGGGGCTTCTGTATAGAAAAGCAAATAGTAGCAATAAAAATATGAAAAATTTATAAATTATAAGTTGATAGACATGAATATTTATGCAACTCTGTTATGAGCAAATGAATTAAAACAGTTTTGATGGAGATGAATGTGGTTTATATTCAATTGCATGCTCATGAATAGAAAAACATGACTTGGACTGTTACCTTTTCATAAAACTTTATTGAGCGCTCTAAATCACCAACGCGAAGCATTACTTGGCACAATGGTTCAGGGGTTGAAGGTCGTTGAATGAGCTCAAAAGCATAACCATCAGGATCCTTTACGAAGGCAATAACAGATTTCCCACCCTTAACTGGACCAGGCTCCCTGGTGACATTTCCACCCTTAGCCCGGATGTCTTCAACTAATTTGTAAACCTAAAAGTGGAAGAGATACACACTTCAATTTCGGTACAAAAGGTCAAATAAATGGTCAAGCTGTGGTGAAGACAAGACTTCTGGCTTACATCTGGAGTTGCGATAGCAAAATGTCCAAAGCCAGTTCCAATATCATATGAGGTCACCCCATAATCTGACCGAAAACATCATATGTGGAGTTAAGTCATGTCATGTCCAATTCAATCAAACACATAATCAGAGAATCACAAGAAAAGCTATGTATACACATGAACCATAGCATTATCATGCATGAATGCAAAAGGTTGACAGAGCAAAACATACTATATGTTAATTCCACAACAAAATGGGATTGTTCAGGGCCAAACCCAAGAAAAGCATTGGCATATTTCTCTTCTGGAATATCTCTTTTCCTCAAAAGCTTCATCCCAAAACATTCAGTATAAAACCTGATAGAACAGGAAACTGTAAGCATCTAAACACACATACATCACAGCGAATTTCAACATCCCAAGTCTACAAAATCCTACTTAATGGTGCGATCAAGATCACCAACACGATACACAACATGCAGGAAGCGGC
>PYAF01003359.1:806616-843971 GCA_007407185.1 Glycine tomentella | reverse complement strand
GTAGCAATATCCGATGAAGACGTATTTTATGTCAAAACGCTCGAAATTAAGAGAAGTAATTAGATAAACAAAGAGTGGATTGCAATTCACTGATTGAATAAACAAAATATCAGAAAACGAAAAAAATTTTAGGGCTCCGAAGACTAAATCGCAAATTTGAGGCACTTAGAGGCCTCGTTTGGGAAAATTTTTTGGGCAAGTCCCCTTCGGGAACTTGCCAGCGGCTTCTCCTCTCGATTTCGAGCGCGTGGCCACCGGTTTCGCGTCAATCGGACGTCCCGGTCAAAAGTTATGACCTTCCGTAATTTTACGAAAAATCGCAAAAACCCTAATTCCCCCATTTTTCCCTGCCACGTGGCGCCATGAGCTTGAACACGCCCCAGCTGGGCGTGTTTGGCTGCCCCAGTTTCCTAAATATTGGGCAACTTGCCCCCTTTTGCTAATTATTGATTTAATTTGTATTTTTTTAAAAAATTTGCCAAACATATACAATGTTTATAACAATCAATTAATACAAAAAAAATATAATAAAGGAAAGTAAAGAAAAACCTGGGTTGTTTGTGTGCAACAAATGATTTCCAAACCAACAAACACTAATGCTCCAAAACATGTCAAAAAGCAGCAGATTTTTTATAATGGAATCGTACGTGTTTTCATTATTTTATTTTTTCACCCCTATTTTATGAAACGAAAGTATGCTTCCATTGAGAACTCGACATGCATCACTCGACAGGGTGGGGTGCGCACAGTTCAAGCACATGGTCAAAGTAGCAGGCACACAGTGGCACAAGGTGTGCGACACGGGGGTCTTGTGGTTATGGCATGTTCATTGTGGAGATCACATTTCTGGGAAAGTGACACTCGCTAACTTCTTTTACTACTCTCGTGCGGTCGTGCTGGATCTGGAAGGGGGAGGGATGGTGCATGACAGTGATGGAGGTTAGAGGTGAGAAGTTTGAGGGAAAGAAAAATGTGGTGCATGGAAAGGTGGAGGGTATGTTCGTCATTTAATAAAATCTGGAAGTAAAAATAGTAATTTTGGTGTGAGAATAGTAGCTCCCTTTTTCTATACGTGCATGACCGTGTTCTATTGTTTTCTCAACTGGCACCTATTTATAAGAACATAGCACACAACGTTCAACAACAGAAGAGAAAATAAAAGTCCCTTAAAATTAGGAACCAACATTTTAGAAAATATACTGTGAGTAAAATATCTTTTAACGAAAACTGATTTAGAAAAATAATATTTTAAATTATAATAAAAATATTTTTCCAACAATCTCTCACTAATTTAAAATTTAAAGAAATGAATAATATAATAATATTTATGTGAAAAACTAAACAACAATATTTAGTGGATCATTTGATATTAATTATATTTTCAATAAGGAAAATTTCGGATTTAAACTTTATATCTAGTGCGTGTGAACTTTCACATAAGGAAATAAATAGAGACTTTATTATCTTAAATTATACATTTTTTAACCCGGTATTAGAACACTATAATATTCATTTGAGTTTTAATTAGTGTCTGTACATCTTGTGCATGTATCTTTTATTTTATGAGTGTCACTTTGAAATTAGTTCATATTTGATATTCACAATCCCATCAGTACACTTACCAGATAAACCCACAAAAAGTGATATGTAACCACCACCCTCACAATAAACCATCAATGGGTTGATTAAAAGGTATTTAAATATGATATTTTCAGTCAATTAAAATACATTTGTATCTCAACCTTATAATTGCCACACTTTGGAAGTACCATTAGATCCACCATTCCATCTAACATATTTAAAATATTAAATTAAAAATGAACAAACTCATTCGTATCAGATTGAATTTTCTTGAATGTAAAATTTGCTAATTAGAACATATATAATCATTTTAAATATATTTCGTAAAAATAAATTAAAATATATTGATAATATAAAAATCTGTAAGTCACTTATAATAGTTTCAATTAGTTGATAATATAATTTTTTATACTAAAATCTGTAAAAGTTGCTATAAATATTGTTAAAAAAAACTTTAGTTAGTTGATAATATAAAAAAAAAAAAACTTTATATTAAACTTTATGTTGATAATATAAAAAAATTTATACTAGAATCTGTAAAAGTCGGTACAATTTTTTTTAGTTAGTTGATCCATGATTGTATAATAAATTATTGTATGCTAAAATCTCATATTAAAATTTAGATTCTTTTATAAAAGTGATACTATATAAATCTCTTTTTTCTTTCTTTTTTTCCCAATAAGATATGAAGAACAGTTGAATTGAAGGTATTGCATGATTGAAAAAAAAAAACGCTTTTTAAATTCAATTTTCGAACACTAACATGTCATTGATATCATCACAAGAGTGACATTTTTTTTATTGATAATATTAATTGTTGGTTTTTATTTTTTATATTAATGAGAAAATTCAAATGACTTTTTTCTCTTCCTTTTCATTATACTTCAAAGTTAGCCTTATAATTCAATCATAATATGAGGAACATTAATTTAGATCTTTTAAACAAAGTTTTGGAATGATTAGAAAGAATTTTTTTATCAATATGATTGGCCAATTTTTTCGGTAAAAATTAATTACTAATAATGTCATAAAATATTTTGCACTAATACGATGAGAAAAGAAAAATAATCTTTGTACTAATCCCATGCAAGTTATTCTTGTTTTTTTTTTAAGGAAGTATAATTATATCATTTAATTCATAACATTAGAAACAATATAAGATGAGATATAATTAAATTCATCAGAGCTAACATAAAATCTTGAAGTCCTAACTGGATTATGAGCTACTCCATCCATTTTAAAACTATTGATGTTTTGGCATTTTAATTTTGTTTCAAAATTATAGATGTTTTACAAATCTAAGACCAAATTTACATTTTTTTTCCAATTATACCCTTGTTTATAATTATTAGTGTATTGAATTCTTTTGTTTTCCAAGATAGATACCAATAACTAATCACCCATTAATGAGAATATCCACTCAATATTGTCTCTAGATTCCTTACTATCCAAATATTTATGGTTAATGATGATTTCAACAACATAATTAAATAAGGTTATTTTAGTCTAAAATATCAATTAATATTTTTTAATAAATATGTCCTAATCTTAAACATTTATAGTTTTAGAAAGAAGGAAGTATAAGATTGGCTATACAAGTTATTCTTTATTATTCGGAAAGGTGTAAAACAACATGGAATCGCCTTTGCTATTGTCTTCTTCTTCTTCTTCTTTTTTTAAATCAGTGGTGCGTGTGGCCTTACGTTGGGTGGGGACTCTAGGTCCCATAGCATATTTCTAAGAAAATAAATCCTTTCGGATCTCCAAGGGCTAGGCTTTGGATGGTGCTGCTATTGCACACTCACTTCCACTTGTCTTTTACTTTATTTATTTTTGGGTGATCGCTGGTCTTTTACTTTATATAGCTTATACTTCATGTATTCATTGTATTGATGTAAAATCTGCGTGTGCAGCTCCTTATTATGAAGAGTAAATATGCATAAGCTGACAAAAAGTTGTGACTCATTTAAACTTGTTATAGACCTATTCTAAACTTGACTTCTCCAATCATTGCTTCATTCAATCATTCGCCCTAATAGGAAGGTCATTGTTAGTTGTTTTACCAACTATGGCATCATGGTTCACTGAGTATATTATGAAATAATTTAAATATACGTATTTTTTTCATAAGATGGTTTAAAATATAAGTAAATTTTAATTAATTTTATCTTATTTAATAAAATTATTCATAAAAAATTACTTAGTTTACATTTTTTAAAAACAATCCTCTTGATGATCGTGATATCAACTATATCATCTTTAAAATAAATATTTTTCATTCAAAAATACGTTTTCATAAAATTTAAGTCTTTCATTAATTAGCATAGCAGGTAATTTAACAATTGGAATTCATTTTTGAAAAAATTAAACAATATTCCTAGTTTACAACCAATATATGTTGGTTGGAGTGAATATGAACTTAGATTTTTAAGCAAGATATATCCATTGAAGTCTTGATGAAAAAATATTGAGAAAAAAAAATCATTAAAGAAAAAGAAAGACAATTAGTCAGATTTTTCAATAAAGATTAATAATCATCAATGATTTGTATCTTTTCTCTCATCTTCAACACCTAACACAAATTATTTGTTTTTTTTTTCAATTATACAAATAATATCTTATTTTATTTTAATTTTTTACAAAAAATGAAAATAAAAAATGTTATTCTCATTATTTTTATATAAACTTTCAAAAATAAAAAATATTTAGAAAAAAAATCTCAAGTTAAACTTCCGCAATTTTTTTACATAAAGAAGAGCACCAATGAAAATGACATATTCGGATAATGGATTCTTTGTTGGCTAGTGAAATGACCATTCCCCATAATTTTCCAAGTTGATTATTGCTCCCTTTGCAACTGCAGCCTCATATTGATTATAGCATATTTTTGGTAGCCAGCCGGTGGCTTAACTGGCTTGAATCCAATATGCTCAGTGACAATCACATAAATAATTTTCTTTTTTCAAAAAGTAAGGCACACAAAAAATATATGTGATTAGAAAATAATAAGGGACAAGTGGTGAGGGATCAATTAACTAGCTAGAGCAACACTTAAATCTCATAAAAAAAGAGAGAACAAAATTGAGGCTCAAGGGACCACACCACATGCTGATTAGTTTTGAAGTGAAGAGAATAGGGACCAAGTTGGAATAAAATAGATAGAGCACCAAAGGTAAATACTGGGAAAAGAGGCGAATAATACAGAAGGGGACATAATATGTGTATAGTTTTATAAACAATTGTCACTTTTTTAGAATTTTAATTTCTCTGTTATAATTTTTTTTTCCATAGTTTTTTGTTTTTTTATAAAAAAAACTTTTTCTTAAACAACAAAACAGACCCAGAATATGCCAGCAACCGTGAAGCAAACACAGTTTGTCCTGGGATTTTATTTATCTACCACAAACATATATTAATTTAGATTTAAGTCAATGAGTATTTAATTATTAATTAATAATAAAATTAGTGATTAATTTTTTGAACAGGAAAAACAATTTACATAGCAACAAAATTAGTGATTAATATTATATTGTTACAAAATACAATTATGATTTTGTTAAATCTATTTTCTTAATTTTTTTTATCAATAATAGAATTAAAAGCAAATTACATATATATTTTTAAAAAAAAGTCAAATCTATTAAAATTTGATGGTATTGTTTTTTTTTTAGTGCAATGATATAGAAATATTATCATACCATTTTAGTAGATTTTTCTTTGTAGATTTCTTCACGACCAAAAAGAAAGAGTAATAATACTTATTAGTACGGAAAAAATATTTTTAGATTGTCACATACAAAAAACTTTTCTAGATTCAAGTGAAAAATAAATTCTATGTGCAATGATATTGAGATTCTATTATTTTATAGACGTTCGCACACGCTTCGGTACGTCACATTCTCGCCATTGCCGTTCAAACGCACCACCCTCAGATCCGTTGGACACCTGCCGTTGAGATCGACAAGGTAACTGTTGGCGTTGCACCCGCCCTTGATGATGATCAACATTAGAAGGTTGTAACAGTCGACCAAATTCACGTCATAGAAGTCCAATTTGTTGGCACTGTTGAGAGTGAACTCCGCCAATGTCGCTGGAGGTTTGACGTCGCCAATGCATTGTACTTTGCCAGAGCTGCAGTCGGTGATGGCGTAAGAAAATTTTCCATCAAAGTCTTGGCCGCAGAGGGTCTGTGCCCATATCTGACCCGACCAAGACTTTTTGATTTTTATGATCTTTGATTTGCCACTCTTGAGGGTGAATGCAATGGTGGAAAGTGACGATGAGGTGACATCGGAGAGTAATCCTGATCATATCGTGTGACGGCACTTGTTCACAATCTTGAACGATGCTGAAAATTCAATTTCTTTATCCAAACATAAAATTTTGAAAATCGAAAAAAATTTAATTTCTCTATCGAAACACAAAATTTTGAAAATGAAAGAATTTCAATTGAAGCATTTGAAATTCTTAAAATTTAAAATTAAAGAATTTTAAATTATCTAATCCAAATACACTCTAAGAGAATTGAATTCAAATATACTTAAATCATTTTGCATCAATAAATTCAGCTTTTATTTTTAAAAATGAAAGAGAGAAACAATTAAACAAAAAAAATAGTAGTATTTTTTAAAAGAAGAATGCTTAAATGCAATTTTGTTCATTTTATTTTTAAAAATTTATAATTTTGATCCCTTATTCTAAAATAAAGATATTTAATTTTCATATTTTTTAAAATCCGTACTTTTAGTTTTCCTAATTAATAACAAAAACATTTAGTCTTCTAATTATGTATTCTCTATCATTTTGATCGTTTCATCAGATAAAAAATATTATTTGATAAGAAATTAATTTGATATGATCAAAATGTAATGACGTGATATAAAATTATTTATTTAATTTATAATATAATAATTGTCAAGACTTTCAATTTAACATGATTAAAATTGTAAATTTTATAAAAGTGATGGATCAAATATATTTGTTATAAAATAGGAAAATTAAAATTATAGATTTTAAAAATAAAAAAAAATTAAATGTGTTTAGGAGAATCAAAATTAGAAAATAAAAAAGAGAATGATACAGTAAGTGCTTATGCCGTTACCGTATAGTAAAAAAGAAGAGGAAGAATCAGGGAAGATAGTGAAAGATTAAAAGTGACACGTGAGTCTAAGTTAGCCGCGCGACCGAAGAGAGGCCACGCGCCAGGGGTTTCCGGTCAGCTAATAGATGCGCGCCACGTAAGCAAATCGAAGATAGCTTGAATTGCGTCCAGGTTCAAATGCATCCCTCTTTATAATGAAACCTTCATTCTCCTTCATGTCCCTGAGAAATAACCAACAGAATCTACTCTATATTCCTAGCTTAGATTCCTTCTCCAATGGCTCTCGCCGTTTCCACTACTTCTTCCTCTTCAGCTGCAGCAGCGTCGACCTCTTTCTTCTCGCGCCTTGGATCTTCCTCGGACGCAAAAGGTGCTCATCGTTTTCCCGCTTCAGAAAAAAATAACCAAACTAACATGACCTGAATTTGTCGCTTCTTATGATGCGTTAGGGTTTCGTTAATTGATACGCGTTTGTGTTTTTGTTTTCAGCTCCGCAAATTGGTTCCTTTCGGTTTCCGGAGAGGCCTCATGTTTCGTCTGGTGTTGTTAATTTAACTCAAAGACGCTCCTCGGTGAGGCCACTCAATGCCGAACCGCAACGGAATGATTCTATTGTTCCTCTTGCAGCAACTATCGTTGCTCCTGGTACGATTCCTACGTTATGTTATGAACATTACCTTGTTTTCACGGAATTTTCAGAAATAAAGCTCCCCCCCCCCCCCTTCTGAATTGGAGGCGATTCGAGCGTGTTTTGATTGTTTGGCGTGTGATTTGCAGAGGTTGAGAAGGAAAAAGAAGATTTTGAGCAATTAGCGAAAGACCTTGAAAATTCATCTCCTCTTGAGATTATGGATAAGGCCCTCGAGAAATTTGGGAACGACATTGCTATTGCCTTTAGGTAGATTCTTAATTTTACATTTTGGTGATTTTGTTGAATGATATTTTGTTTATGTCGTTTTTTTTTTTCTTTCATACATGGGAAAGAATGTTTATGTCGGTGTTACATGAGCGTATGAATATTTCTTTTGAATTTTACTTTCAAGCGTTGTCTGATGGCCCAAATTATTGGTGAGGGAAAATTTTCAAATGTTACGCAGGTGTTTCCGAAAACTAATGTCACGTTCATAGCTTAGCTTCTAGTAGATAGTGACGTAGGGGAACATGAGACAAATGATTTCTAACTTGTTCTTGTAAAGAGAAATATTATATATTTCTACAAATCATTATAAAGAAAGTATTAAATGAAAAGTGAATATATTTATATTTGATGGGTTGAAAACATAAAAAATATTACAAAACAAGTACGAAGATTAATAGGAGAATGATGTAGGATGATTAATAAATATTCTGTTGGAAAAGGTATTTTTTAAGAAACAAATTGTTGAATGTTTTCGTGTGTCACTGCTGAAAATGCAAAATTAATATGAAATTTGCTGAATCGATATGAAGAGAGTAGTTCAGTATAGTACGTTTATTTTTCTATTTACAAGAACATGAAGTTGAAATATAGCCGACAATTAAGTTTTGTTCCTTTTGTATTATTATGTTGTGTAATTCATTTGTTTTGCTTGTGGGTTTTTATTCATTAACACCTTTAATTGTTAATTGTATTTTGAAAATTGTAACTTAAATTTTGTGTGACTCTGACTAACTGGAAAGTAAGTGCTATGATATCTATCTGGATTTGAATTTTAATGAGTAGTTTTATCTTTGCAGTGGTGCTGAAGATGTTGCCTTGATTGAGTATGCACATTTGACGGGTCGACCCTACAGAGTGTTTAGTCTCGACACTGGGAGACTGAACCCAGAAACCTACAAATTTTTTGACGCCGTTGAGAAGCATTATGGAATTCACATTGAGTACATGTTCCCTGATGCGGTTGAGGTTCAGGCATTATTAAGAACTAAGGGGCTCTTCTCATTTTACGAGGATGGGCATCAAGAGTGCTGTAGAGTAAGGAAGGTGAGGCCCTTGAGAAGAGCCCTTAAGGGTCTCAAAGCATGGATCACGGGACAAAGGAAAGACCAGTCTCCTGGTACTAGGTCTGAAATCCCTATTGTCCAGGTTGATCCTGTTTTTGAGGGACTGGATGGTGGAATTGGCAGCCTGGTGAAGTGGAACCCGGTTGCAAATGTTAATGGTCTAGACATATGGAACTTCCTTAGGACCATGAATGTTCCTGTAAATTCATTGCATTCCCAAGGATATGTTTCGATTGGCTGTGAGCCGTGCACAAGGCCGGTTTTACCCGGACAACATGAAAGAGAAGGAAGGTGGTGGTGGGAGGATGCCAAAGCCAAGGAGTGTGGTCTTCACAAAGGTAATTTGAAACAGGAAGATGCTGCCCAGCTTACTGGAAATGGGGCCTCCCAAGGAAATGGCTCCGCCACTGTCGCTGACATTTTCAACTCCCAAAATGTGGTCAGCTTGAGCAGGTCTGGGATTGAGAATTTGGCAAAATTAGAGAACCGAAAAGAACCCTGGCTTGTTGTGCTCTATGCACCATGGTGCCGCTTCTGTCAGGTAAAACACCATCCCCTATACTTCAATTCTCTGTTAAGATTATCTCACTAAGGTTCATTTGGCTTGAAATTTCCATTATCTAATAAGATGTTTGTTGTGAACTTTTACAGGCTATGGAGGAGTCGTATGTTGATCTGGCAGAGAAGTTAGCAGGGTCAGGAGTGAAGGTTGCAAAATTCAGAGCCGATGGAGAGCAGAAGGAATATGCAAAGAGTGAACTGCAGTTGGGAAGCTTCCCCACAATTCTTCTCTTCCCCAAGCACTCTTCTCAACCAATTAAGTACCCTTCAGAAAAGAGAGATGTTGATTCATTGACGGCATTCGTGAATGCCTTACGGTGATGGTCAATTGAGTATCTTGCTCAATGTTCCGTCGTACAATACTGGCAATAAATTTCTTCACAGATTTTGGCAATTCACTGAAAATGGGAATGGCAGTTTTGATAGCAAAACGAATATTCTCAGCTAGTAGTATCCCTGTATAGATTTTTAGATAATCTTCCTCAAATATAATTGTAATAGTCATTCTATGAGGATGTGATTTCCTGTTTTGTTAGATGAGTACAGTTATGGTTGTATTATGTTGTTTCTTCACTATCATAATCTACTTTTTTAGATTTTGCCAAATTTACAAGAACGAACGTCAAATAATAACCTACTGGGAAGGCTTATGTTCCGTGTGTCCCTGCACGTATGTTTTCATGGACCGGTACTTATAAAATGTTCTAGCCACAACGGAACAAAACCCCATTTAGATTTGATCATTGGTTTCCTATGTTTCTTTCCTGCAAAGAGTACACCTAATAGCATGTATACGTGCAATATTATTTTTTTCAAGTGCTTTACTAGTTTCAGATATTCTGTGGCAAGGTAATGAGATATTTTTCACCCGCACGTCTCAAATTCTCGATTGAATGAATTAGTCATTTGCTAATTTTAGTTTTTCTGTAAAAAAATATATTTTAGTTTAGCAAAGTTTTAAAATTCTCCAGCTGAAGTATGACACAGTATGGGCCATAACATTGCATGACCAAACAAACTCAAATATTCTTGAATGTAGTTGGATGGATGAAGTTGAAGAAGGAATGAAGAAACAAAATTCATTTTGAAGGTGGCAGTAGGCATATCAAGAGGAGATGAAAAAAACGAATCAAAATATTACCAAGTAAAAAACATAGGCATCACATGATTCACATATAAGTCGATTCGACTTGATTTTGTCTGATTTGTCTTTTTAACCCGTTCTAATTAAAGATATCATGTTTTGTATAAAAATCTAAAATAAACTTGAACTAACCTAACAAATCACGTTAAGTTTTTTTGCTTTTTCTTTTCAAGTTAGACTTGTGAGTCAACTTGAACTCGCGTCCTTTTAGTTGTTTAACTTAAAATTGGCTAAGTTTTTGTTTCAAAATAATATTGTGCCATGTCTTAACATTTTAATAATAAAAGGATTAAGTTGAATTAAAAAATAAATTAGAGTACAAGAAAGTAATTAAACCTAATGAATATTAGCACTATTAGCAACTGGGTTTATTCCAAAAAAGTACTTCGCTCCACTCAGCACAGCTGCACAGGTATGTTTTGTCTCAAAATTTCTCAACCAATTAAGCACTTCGCATCCACATCAATAAAACTCGAGCCACCGTGAGATTTTTGTACTTGATGATGTTCTGTGTACTGAACTTTTCCCCAGCAAACACTGCAACGGCTAGATGAAGTGGGGCGTCGAAATTATCGTACATCAGGTTGCAGCCAAAATAGTTACCAAATTTTTAAGATCTACAATGTGATGCCACTGAGCCCGGGAACATAAAATTATGTAGACTATTGTCAATTAAATTGTCCAAGAATACTCTTGGCATTTTATATTAGTTATGGGTCCCAAATTAATTCCTTTTAAGAAAGCTGATGCTTTCAAATATGGGTCCTTCTAATGAGAAATTATATCCTGGTCTGGAACCACCATGTCACCATCACTCAGATATGATCTCAATCAGTAATTGTACTCCACCCGGATAAAATAAGATATACATCATCTAAAATGTTAACTGTGTTATCTTTTAAGTTTTAACATAATAATATCAAAATTAAAATCCTCTTTTAATCAAATTAACAACAAATCTTGTGCAAATCACGTTTATGATTGCTATTAAATTTAAAACTTCCAAATATAACTGCTGTATCATCATATCTACTTTCTCCCCACGTTGCTGGAAAACGTGAACGTTGCCATTGTTGTAACGTGAAACAACCATGAATGCTCTGCGATCATTGTACCATGAAACAACAAGAAATAGTGCATATTTAGAGGTTGTTTTCAAGATGCCAGAGACATACGAAATGTTGAGATTTTTGGCAGTACAATTGAAATATCGCTTTGAGCCTTTGATATTCATTCTCTAATGGGTACCAAAATGTTTCGAAGGAGTTGAATATTTGTTTCTATAACATGAAAAACATAATATTGTCCATGACATTTTAAACAAATTGAGTTTAAAAGGATTTGTGGATTTTAAATAATTCTACCCTTCAATCTAAAACATTTGTGGATTGCAAATAATTCTGCCATTCAATCTCTCATCCAACCAAAAGACAGACAACAATACCCTCAGAAAGCTCCAGGACTTGAGTGGTTATGTTTGAAGGAATTGGAATAATTACTTTTTTGGATGTTCAATGGTTTCTTTGGTTAAGTTTTGTAATGGATTCATTAGTACCATCGTGGAGTATAGAAGGTCCAGTAGGTGGTGTTTTTTGGATCTTGTTTTGGTCTGTGTGGCTTTCGTAGCCTATGGTGGAGGAAACCACATATGCTTTCTTTATCTATGTATGTGTTGGGAAATTGAGGGAGATAAATATCGGGGAGATTTACATGAGCAACCATATAAGTGAATTAGACACCATACTTTAACCCAAAACCTTAAGGCTCAGGTTTATGGGTCTTCTCCTCATTTATATGGTATTAAATTTTTCTATTTCTATCGGATTTGGGACTTTAATTCACACTTGTACTCCAACAATCTCCCCCTTAAGTGCGAGTCTTTTCCACATGGTAAACAAACTCCCCCTCGAGCGGAAACCAAATCTTGTACCGTTGCAACAACATTTGCAAGACTCGCTGCTTGGCCTACACATGCATGAATTCACTCATCAGGAAGACTTCCGATACAAAGGATCTCATGTCCATAGATCCACAAACGCCTCCTAAACAAACGAGCCGATCACCAAGTCGAACCATCGGCTCTGATACCACTTGTTGAGAAATCGAGGGGGATAAATATCAGGAAGATTTACATCTGAGCAACCATATAAGTGAATTAGATACCACACCTTAACCCAAAACCCTAAGGCTTAGGATTTTGGGTTAAGGTGTGATGTCTAATTCACTTATATGGTTACTCTCGTGTAAATCTCCTAAATATTTATCCCCTCGATTTCCCAACAATTGGTATCAAAGCCGATGGTTCGACTTGGTGACCGGCTCAGACAAGTAAAGGCGGCGTTTGTGGATCCATGGACATGAGATCCTTTGTATCAAAAGTTTTTCTGGCGAGTGAGTCCATGCATGTGTAGGCCAGGCAGCGAGTCTTGCAAGTGTTGTTGCAAAGGTATAAGATTTGGTTTTTGCTCGAGGGGGAGTTTGTTTATCATGTGGAAGAGACTCACACTTGAAGGGGAGATTGTTGGAGTACAAGTGTGAGTTAAAGTCCCAAATCCGATAGAAATAGAAAAATTTAATACCATATAAATGAGGAGAAGACCCATAAACCTGAGCCTTAAGGTTTTGGGTTAAAGTATGGTGTCTAATTCACTTATATGGTTGCTCATGTAAATCTCCCCGATAACAAATCATTGAATTACTTTGGCTACAACAACTACTCAAGGAACTTCACATTTAGCCCGATCCTTCTCCAACGGTGTATTCTGATAACATTGGAGCAACGTGCAAACCCCGTATTTCACTTGTGTATGAAAAATCTCACAATTGACTATCACTTTTTGCGGGATCTAGTAGCCAACAAGCAACTCCGAGTCTCACATGTTCCATCCTGCCATTAGTATGCTGACCTCCTCACCAAAGCTCTTGCGTCCTCACGCCACAAATTTATAATGGACAAGATTGGTGTTGTCTCTGCCACCACCATCTTGCGGGGGCATATTGGACTGTTGATATCATAATTCAAGTTTACCTTTTAGTTTGTTATCATTTAAATTCAAACTAAATTTAAGTTATAGATAATTTAGTAGATAATTTAGGATTTTGTTATTCTCTTGTACTCTATATATACACCTCTTGTACACATATTGAATGATAGAATAAAAACCCTATTTTATCTTCTCTATACAGCAATGGCATCATTCATGGTTGTTTTGCGAAACATCAATGGCAGAGCTTTCAACATTTTCGATGACGTGGGAGAAGATAGAGGTGATGATGGAGCAGTTATTTCTTAGAAGTTTTAAATTTGATATCAATATGTAAACGTGATTTGCTCAAATTTTGTTGTTAATTTGATTAAAAAAGAATTTTAATTTTGATATTATTATGTTAAAACTTAAAAGATAACAGTTAACATTTGTATATCTTATTTTGTCCATGTATCATGCAATTAATGGCCGAGACCATAGATGAAGTGATGATCCCGCATTAACATATAATTTCTCCTTGTTAATAAGTGCCCTTACAGAATTGGTTAAAAAATTAAAAAGAGAAAATATTTAATGTGAAAATCATAGGAAAGCAAAAAAAAGTCATAGACAACATAATTTTACATAACCTAATAAAAATCTTTTTCTTTTTAATTTCTTAGCTAATACCCTTAAGACACTAATTAACATTTACTTTTAAATATTTACACTAAGTGTTGCATGTTGTCCATGTTACATGTATGTGTGATTGCATGCAGTCTTTTTTCCCCCCTTCATTTCTTTGGATTCCCCTTTCAGATTGCTTGACTATTGAACTCTTTTAATTATTTTTTGAGACATTTTCTATTTCTTCATTAACCAGCTAATTGAGGTCCAAACAGAAACATCAAACATTGTTGCCAGAACGTTTTACTCAATTGATATATAATCATTGCTTATGTCAATTTAAGGTCTGGCTTTTTGTCTCTTTTCCTGGTAAAGTTTTATTCTTTTTCTTTACTTTACCGTAGGCTTAGGAACACTTGCCGGTTTGCAGTTGAACAAATCCCAACTGTGGTGGTTCAACATCATCCACACGCTCTTCCAATCTAAGAAAGAGAGTTTTTTACTTTTTTTTTTTTTAGTGGGCATGAGTAGGGACATCTCATTATCCTCCACCTTCTTTTCATTGATCTTAAGTCGGCTAATCTAAGCAAACATAATGATTGTAATTCTTTAACTAATTATTGCGATTGTCATTATTGAAATATTAAAGCTTCCAAGTGGCAAATATACGGTGGTAAAGTTGGTAATCGAAAGTTCCTTTTATGGAATCAAATAAGCAATAGATTATTGGCCATTCAAATATTTGACAATAATGGTGAAAGACTGAGAGGATTATTTGAAATTTATCAATAAGCTAATTTTAGTTTGAAAGAAATTTATTTCATTTTTCTTATAAATACTTATTTAATTAAAAGTTTATTTAAACATGATAGTCCATATTCAATAGTGTGGTATTGTAATTTGTTTTTCTTTCTTCTTTTAAGCAGTAGAACAAAAAGACACTCTTATATTACTTCGTACTAACATGATGCCAATGATATGTTACGATTACTACAAAGACTTATAGAATTATTGTACAGCTTCAAATCACAAGTGATTTTATTTAATTACAGTTATTCAACTAATCTCTTATCTTTAGAGAGTTGTCCGCCAAATAAGAAAAGTGGCGTTACAGGAATTCAAATCCACATCCATAAAGAAGGTGAAAATTCATATCAAATCTTTAATCACTTGTGCGAACACTATTCGATCTTTTCATCTCATACTTATCAGCCTCGATCGTGATCTAGTTGATATTGTGACCAAGACAATTGTGTTCTCTATTAGCATTCGAAACCACAGTGCTATTGTTTTGTTGCTGACACACACAACAGGGTAACAGATTTGTAAAATTCACTTATATCAGTCATGTATGTAAGTCTTCTCAGTGTAAAATCAGTGTATCTCAATTCTCTGGTAAATTTAGACATCATCAAGCAAATATCATATTTTACTATGCCTTATAAAAACTTATTTTATAGGAACTACTGATTTTTTTTTTTTATGTATATCATAAAAGGCCAAAGTAAAGAAAAATGTATATTTTAGAGAACTTTTTCAAAAGCATACACCTCAGAGGTGTTCAACTGGTAAATGTTCAAATGCTTTATGGTCATAAAGTTAGGTTTCTTTGGCGAGAAATTGTGTGAACAAGTGGTTCAATTAGCTAACTATATATTGTGTATTATGCAATTACTATATAGTAATGTTGAGATTTCTTTATCAAGTTCTATCTGTTTTGAGAACGTGCTAGAAGTTCAAAGCAAGGCAAGCTTTTGGATGCACCAGTAAACAAGCAACGTCTCTCTGCACAAGCCAGGCTGTTTTGTTGAAATTTAATAATCTATCTTTAATTGAGTCACAAACATATATAATTGGTTATAAGAAAAGTAAAGCCATTGTCTTCCACCATAGATCTGTTTAAGGCTACATAGAATGCCACCAGATTCGTTATTTACCACTTCTCCTTTTTGTCCAAATCCCTAAATTTTGACCATGAAAGTCAAATCCTTCGTCAATAATAATATAAATTTCACACCTCTTTATCTTTAATTTTTAAATATTTATTTTCAATCAAAATATCTCTTATAAAACAAAGGGAAAGATGAAAATCCGTTGAATTTGAACCGACAAGCCTTCTAGATGACACAAGAGTGGAAGTGAAGAATAACGCTCTAACTAAACTCCTTGGTATCTTCCGTTCCACTCACCCAAACTGGGAAACTGGGAAACAAAAACCACCTCAGCCAGGCAGCAATGTCTGACACAATCTTAAACCCAAACAAAGCAGAGAGAAGAAGCTTCTCAGAGGACAATGCAAGAAGGCGAAGCTGAAGAGAGGAGGAGGAAGTGGAATGATAAACTCAAATAATTTCAGCCTTTATTTGTCACTGTTACTCTTGTTATCCTTGACTCACTACCATGATGTGGCTACTTGTTCCGACCAGCCATTCGTGGGTGTGAACATCGGCACAGACGTATCCAACCTCTTACCCGCACCGGAGCTTGTTAACTTCCTCAAGCACCAGAAGATCACCCACATCCGCCTCTACGACGCCAACCCCGACATCCTCCGCGCCCTCTCGGGAACCCACATCCACGTCACCATCAGCGTCCCCAACAACCAGCTCCTCGCCATCGCCTCCTCCAACACCACCGCCACCTCCTGGATCCGCAGAAACGTCGCCGCCTACCACCCCTCCACCCGCATCTCCGCCGTCTCCCTCGGCGACGAGGTCCTCTCCTCCCTCCCCTCCGCCTCCCCCCTCCTCCTCCCCGCCCTCCGCTCCCTCCACGCCGCCCTCGTCGATTCCAATCTCCAAAACGACGTCTTCGTTTCCACCCCTCACTCCGCCTCCGTCATCCTCAACCCCTTCCCTCCCTCCCAAGCCTTCTTCAACCAAACCCTTGAAACCTTCATTCTCCCTCTTCTCCATTTCCTCTCTCAAACAAATTCCCCCTTAATGCTCAACCTCTACCCTTACTATGTCTTCATGCAGAACAGAAACCTCGTCCCTCTCGAAAACACCCTCTTCAAACCCCTCCCTTTCTCCAAACAAATGCTCGACCCCAACACTCTTCTTCACTACACCAATCTCCTCGATGCCATGATCGACGCTGCTTACTTCTCCATGAAGAATCTCAACGTCTCTGATGTAACCGTTCTCGTCACCGAAACCGGTTGGCCTTCTAGAGGGGACTCTAAGGAGCCCTATGCAACTCCTTCCAACGCGCTGACGTATAATTCGAACTTGATTAAGCACGTTTTGGATCGGAGTGGCACCCCTCTGCACCCGGAAACTACTTCTAGTGTTTACATATACGAGCTTTATAATGAAGACTTGAGGTCCCCGCCGGTTTCTGAGGCGAATTGGGGTTTGTTTTTCGGGAATGCTACGCCGGCGTATTTGCTTCGTGTGTCTGGGATTGGGAGTTTTCTGGCGAGTGATAATGCCAATCAGACTTACTGTGTTGCTGAGGAGGATGATGGGGTGGATTTGAAGACCTTGCAGGCCGCGTTGGATTGGGCGTGTGGACCGGGGAGGGCGAATTGTTCGGAGATTCAGCCCGGGGAGAGTTGTTTCCAGCCCAATAATGTTAAGAATCATGCTTCTTATGCTTTTGATAGCTATTACCAGAGTCAGGGCAAGTCTCCTGGGTCTTGTGACTTCAAAGGGGTAGCTATGATCACAACCAGTGACCCCAATAAGTGTCAACACCTGAAATTTCTTCTAGTCTTTATTGGTTAATTTAGAGCTTTTATATTTTTTTGCGAATTGCCATTCAATTAGATTCATGTATGCTAGGAGTTTAATTCTGCATTATAATGTGTTGGTTGCCAACGGCTTCATTGATATGGGATTTTAATGATTATGAGATTAGATTTGGCTAGATTCTTGAGAGTGAAGGGGTTCGGATTTTCATCTGGTTATTATTGCTTTAAAATCCAACTTGTTTTATGATGCAACAGTCTATGATGAAGAGAAGGCTAGTGAATCATAAGGATTTCTACTAACGATTAGAAAAGAGGGAAATTGAGCTGCGGGGAGGCAATGGTTTCTGATATGAAAAGCATTTGTGTGTGGCACCCACATAGTGCAAAGGCTCTTTGACTTCACTCTACTTTTACGTGAGAATCTTCAATTAAAAAGAGTTAGAGATTGTAATTCCTTGTTGAGTAGGTGAACCATGAACCTTCCTATGACTGTGCCGTTTGGTTTAGGATTGGGACAGAGTTGAATTGGATAAATTGATTATGAAAAAGCTGAGAGAAAAACTACATTGGAACATATGTTTTCATTAGAATTTATTAGAAAGTGAAAGAATTGATTCTCTATGCCACAATAAGCGTGGTGTTAATAGGATGCTGGCTTGTCTGTGTCTGAGGTCCGCTGCTTGGCCGTTGACCCTGACAATTGCAGAGATTCTGTTTCATGTTTCTGGATTACCTTCATTTACTAGTTACTTTCTTGCTGTTCAGTGTGATATTTTTCACAGTTTCTTACATAATTCTTGCTGGCAAACCCAAGTATATCAAGTATACAATGCAAGCATATTTTCTCCATATCTATGTAAATATTGCATATGTCTTTCTCTTTGTTGTCTATTCCTAGTGTAAGTGTAACAATTGTGATTAATATTTTTTTTTTTAACCATTCTTGTGGGGAATACCTTTGCAGGTCACGGTAGATGTATATTTCCAGGAAGGTAATAAACTTTGTCTGCTTAGTTGCCTAGTTGTTTTTCATTGTTCTCTGGTTCTAAACTGTATTTTTTATAAAGAAAATTGAGAGCTTCTTCTCTGCCTAAGTGTGTGTTCTCATTCTCTTGGTGCAGTAAGAATTTAACCAACAAGACAAAGGAAGTGGTGAGCACTACTCAGTCAAGCAATGCAGGGGATAATATAAGGTTCAGAACCTTTAGAAGCATGAAAATAAGTGCAATCAACAACATTTTGCACAATTACTTGGTTGCTGCTTTCACCATTTTGTTGTTATTCCTTCTGTGAGGGAAAAAATAAAATAAAAATCTTTTTTAGGTTTTTTGTTGGGGGTAGGGGGTGTTGGATGTGGGAGGATGTTTAAGATCTCGTAATTGAATATGTATCTTGAAATTATGTTTGTTATTTAATTTGTGTAGTATATGAACATAATTGAAATGACTCTTCTCAATTGAACTTTTTTACGACATTGTCATGTAAGGAGAGAGATGCACACAATGATCATAAACAGGGTTTACAAATTTTAACTGGCCCTGCTTGATTATGGTCTTTGTTTATATGTCAATCACATGAAAAGATCTATTTGCTAATATAATGGGGATATTAACGTTGAGTGACCCAAAGCATATAATTAAATTTAATATATATATATATATATATATATATATATATATATATTAATTATTAAATACAAAATCCAATAACTTTTAACTCATATAGTTTATTAAATTATTAACCTAAGCCATCCATATTTTTTTAAGTTGGTTTTATCTTTGTTATGACTTTGTTTATGTTTTCTCATGTTAATATAATATTTTATTGTTATCTAAAATAAAAATATTGTATTAGCGTTAAAATTATTAATTTTTTTACGCAAATATTATCATAATTTAATCTTTTTTGAGTGTATTTAATTATTATATACTTATATATTACTTTAGGCAAAAATAAATTATTGTTATAATTTTTTTATTTTCAACAAAATAAAAATATTTTATAAGTATTCAGATTTAATTAATCCAATCCATTTATGATCGAGTTAGTTTGGGTTGTGTATAAAAAAGTTAGAAAAATCTAATCCTATCTATTAAAATTTGATCCAATTCAATAAGAGATTTAATCAAACCATTTTATGGAGGGATGAAAATTGTAAAATGAGTAAAATAAAAAGATCAAGGTTATATTTTAACCATTTTATGTAGTTAAATTTGATAATAGATAAATATTAATTATAAGTCATATATTAAGAATAATTTTTAATTGGTTGATAGCATTATTTTTTATATGCTTATTAATTCTTTTAAACTAGAATATATTATTCAATTTTCAAAATTTCTCATATTTGTTTTAAATTGGCCCAACTTGCATAGGTAGTTCAGTGTTTTTTTATCGATGGATAGAGTGGTTCAGTTATGATCGTGAGCTTATTTACCAAGATCACTAAGGCTAGATGAAGAAAACTATAAAAATATATGAAAAAATGCTCTCCCAACCGAACTATCCCAGCATGTTAACTTTATTTAATTATTGTTATTTTAAATACAATATAATTGGATTCTGTTATCTTTTCTATGACTTGACTTTCATTCACTCACATTATGATTTCATGCATATGCATGTCAAGTATATTAGTTTTTTTTTTTTTTTCAAACCAAGTAACAATATCTTAATTCTGATAATTCTGATATAACTGCTAGTTTGTTACGATTTAGATTAACAAAACTTCTGTGTGGACACATGCCTTTTCTTTCGTGCAAGTTCAATATTAATGGCTTAAATTTGGATGCAGTTTGAGTCTCTTGCAGTTCTATTAGGATTCATCAACGGAGCACACCAATTTCAGTGCGTGAGTGACTTCATATCCTTTATGTATGTGTGTCCTGAATTTGAGGTGCTCAACCACAAACTTCTTTGGTCTGTGTCGAATCCATTAACCCACTGACTAATGAACTGTAGCGTTGAACACGGGTTGGATTGTGTTTGTTAAATTTGTGTGAGCCAACTCGACTAAGAAAAAAGGATATGAAGTTGACAAAGTAATAAGGTAAAGAAAAGTATAAAAATAACTCCGCAAATTTATCATCATTACCATAAAATTTATATTTGATTCTCTTGTCTTTTCCTTTCATTTGGTGACTTCTATCTTAAAATTCCACTAGTATATCAAGTATTAGAGTTTTTTTTTTTTTTTTTTAAATATTTCCAATATATAACAGCTACTTTTTACATATATGTTATTATGTTTATTTTATTTTATAACAAAATTTACGAGTGGACACATGCAATCTCTTTCGTCAACTTCAATATTTAAAATTGGATGCAGTTTGAGTCTCTTGCGGTACTTCTAGAGATCATCAACGGAATACACGAATATGAGTGAGAGAATAACTTTATATTATATATTATATATCTATGTACTGACTTTGAGGTTCTCACAAACTCATTCCAACTTTCTTTGCTCATTGAGAGTATTATATATTATATATGAAATACTTGCCCTTTGTTTCTTGTGTTGTTATAGAGGCTGAATAAAATCCTGGATGATGGTCATAATCTTCCCTTCCCTCATGAACTTCTTATCAAAGGACGTGGTTGGAATGGAACCACTTTCACTGTTGATCAAGGTAGGTTGCCAAATAACGTGGAATGGATCGAAAATTCCCACCCTTTGCATCATTATTTGACTTTAATTTTCTTCACACTGTCAATTAATAGAAAATTATACTAGGTATTGACTTTTAAGATAGATATTATAAAACACTCAACATACTTACTATATATACTTTATACATATCAAAATCTGTAATTAGATGACTTCATTGATAGTACATTTAAATTAAATTCTTATGTTATATTATTTGATTATTTTAATGTGCCATATGCAGGTAAGACTTACAGATTCAGGATATCAAATGTGGGGTTCACAGCATCCATCAACTTCAGAATCCAGGGGCACAAGATGAAACTTGTGAAGGTAGAAGGATCTCATAACCTTCAAAACACCTATTCTTCCCTTGACATCCATCTTGGACAATCCTATTCAGCGCTTGTCACAGCTGATCAGCCTGCCAAAGATTACTACATAGTTGTCTCCACAAGATTTACCAAACAGATACTCACAACAACATCCATTCTTCAACAATTCAAGCAATAGGGTATCTGGTCCCATTCCCCAAGGGCCTAACGATGTCATTGCTTCCTCTCTTTTTCAGGCCAGGACTATTCGGTACTCTTTGTTAACTTATTCACTATTTGTAGCCTATAAACTACTCCCTCAGCTGGACTCATATAAACAAAAAATAAACTAATTTTACACTAATTAAAAAAGTTGGTTAACTTCATTTAATTTTATTAATCTCAAGTAAAAAATAAAATTATTTCTAAAATGTTCTTCATTGGAATTTGATATTATGAATAAAAAAGATTCATTAAAAATAAAATTAAAATTAAATAAAAGATTGTTATAAAATCACTTTTTTACTTATATGAGTCCAGAGGAAGCACTATAATTTTCATGCAAGTAATAGACCTTCACTATTGGCAGTTCCAACTTCCAAGTAACATATGTATATAATCCTTACTTCTTATTTAACTAACAACTTGTTTTCATGTTTTGTTTTATTGCTCCTTACACCGAATGGAACCTGAAAGCAAGTGGACGTAGGCCAAACCCTCAAGGATCTTACCAGTATGGATTGGTAAAACCCATCAGAACCATCATTTTGGAAAACTCTGCCCCTATTATCAATGGCAAGCAGAGGTATGTGGTCAACGCAGTGGCGGAGCCAGCTTTCACTTGTAGGTAGTGCCAAATTTTAAGTAGTGTCAAATTTTATTTTTAGATAGTGCCAAATTTTATTTTTAATCATAATTAATTATATAAGTATATATAATTATTATAAAAAAAAATTTCCACCACTCAATTATAGCAAATTTTATTTTTTAGGTAGTGCCGAGGCCATTGCTGGTCTCCATGTGGCTCCGCCACTGGGTCAACGGCGTCTCATATGTTGCACCAGATACCCCGTTGAAACCAGCTGATTACTTCAACATCTCTGGAGTTTTCTCTGTTGGTAGAATTCCTACAAACACTACCAAAGGCAAAGCCCTCCTCCAAACTTCTGTCATGGGGGGGCTAACTTCCATGAATTTGTGGAGATTGTGTTCCAAAACTGGGAGAACTCTTTGCAGTCGTGGCATATTGATGGCTATTCTTTCTTTGCTGTGGGGTAAGCACATTACCAATATAATACTAACTAATTAGCCATATTTCGGTATTTATTTGCACTTCAAATATATGACATTTCATGTTGTGAGATGATTAGGTTTGGTAGCGGGCAATGGACACCTACAAGTAGAGCATACTACAATCTAAGAGACGCTATTCCTAGATGCACCACTCAGGTTACAAAAAGGAAAAAAAGAAAAAGAAAACACGTGTCTAATTGTTAATTAAATTCCATGTAATAGCACAACATTTTATAAAGTTTTTAATTTAAATTTTGTTGCAATTGAATTTAGGTGTACCCAAAGTCATGGGCTGCAATTTACATAGCGCTAGACAATGTGGGAATGTGGAATGTAAGGTATGAGAATTGGGCAAGGCAATACTTAGGACAACAATTCTATCTTAGAGTGTATACATCTTCCATTTCATATGGAGAGATGAATATCCGATCCCAAAGAATGCACTTCTTTGTGGCAGGGCCAGAGGTCGCAAGACTAGGCATTTCTAATGCCTCTGTATTTTCCTCCCTTACTTCTACTGTATAAACTATGATGAAGCATGCATTTTCATGTTGAAAAGAGAAGCATTGCATTTTTAAGGAACCTTTGACCCATGCTCAATATACCTCTGATATTGTGGTATTCTGTATAAGATTACGCTTAAGGCTTACACAAGAACTAATAATTTCTGGCGGATGAGGTCCTAAACATGTCAGGTACGTTATTTTAACTTGAAAACTTACACATTAAGATTGTGACTGCAACGCAATTAAATTAATTATGCATAATTTTATCCTCATATAAAAGTGGTATCATGGGTTAATTTGGTCCTAGGAAATTTGCATTATATCTATTTACTTTTTAAATTCGTCAACTCCGACAAATTAATTCTTACTTTGTGAAATTAATCAAACTTGGAAACTAGTGTGTCACAAAATCGACATGTTTAGAGATCAAACATCCCAAACCGTTACGAGTATGGACTATAAATTGACATAGAATGATTAAATTAACATGAAATTAATTGATGGACTTGAGGAGTAAATCGTATGGATGTAAACATTTAGGAATCAAATCGACACATGTTCAAGGATTAACTTGCATGCATATTTACTCAAGAAATAGTAATAAATAAACAACTTATAAACAATCTGCGCTATCCTCAATGATAAATTTATTAAATATAGATTAACTCAGTCAAACAGATTTTTTTTTGTTGAGTTAAATATAAGACATGCTAGTGTGAAAAAAAAAAAATAATAATGTGGTTAAATTAATGCTGAAATATAGGATGAAACTTTTTGTCCTTGGCTACTGCAACTACGGTCTATAGACTATTGATGGAGAAGCTGAACTTGTTTTCATCTGTGGTTCCTAAGATGAACAAAATTATTCTACTCCCACCCATGACTTTGTCGTTACTATATGAAGAGAGTCATAATTCATTATCATTCTTTTGCAGCTTTAGTTATTCAGTAAAACCGTTATTGTTTGTAAAAGTACTTTTATCCCAAACAGTATGCAAAAGTGAGAAACACGTCAGTTGTTAATAAGAAGTCCATAATGAAAATTCCCTTGCACATGCATATAAGATGTTGATGAATCAAGTGATTCAAAATATCTGATCTCTATAGTGAGGCCAAAATAGATGAGTATTATTCATTTTAGGAATATTTTTGTGTAATATAATTTCAATCTTTTTATTATTATTATTATTATTATATTAAAATTGATAGCACATGTTTCTCTTTAAAATAATCCTTAATTAAAAGGGTTAAGAAAAAAAATTGCAATTAAAATAATAATAAAAACCTTTAATTTTAATTTAATGCTTATAGATAGTTATTTTTTTCTTATAATAATTACCTGTTGAATTGTGATTATTGTAATAAATCAAAACATTTAATTATAACATTAGATTAAAATTAATGATTCGGATTGCTCCATTAATTATTGGTCACTTGTACATGTGATATTTAATCAAAATAAAAAATATGCGAATTTGTAATTAAAAAATAATTTAAATTATTAATTTTCATCTAATATGTTTATAGTTATAAAATCTAGTCTAGTCATTGATTCAATCAAGATAATGAGTTAGTGGTACAATCGGTAGATTAATAATTGGTCAGGTTTGACCTGATATATATTAAAAATTTAAAATTATATATGTATCTATTATATATAAGTATATAACTAATATTATTGGAGCAAGAAAAATTTATCCATACTCCAAAATTCAAAATAACAATTGATAATAATTTAAAATTCAAAATCCAAAATTTTAAAAAAGAAAATCAATATTTTTATAAAAAATAATAATTATAAAAACAATCGGGTTAGACCGATCCAATCAAAATCCGATAATCTAATAGTCCCAATATGACCGGATCACTGCATAGTCAATCCAATATCGAGTTTTCATACCTCCCCTATATAACGTACACCTCACAAGAGTTTATAAAGAGTTTACAAAGGTACAGTCATTTTTTTTATTTAAAAAAATTAGCTTAATAAAGGTTAAATTATTTGAGGTTCTCATACTTTTACTAAACTTTTAGTTAGCTCCTTAAATTTTTTATTTTAATTAAAACTCGGATTTTTTTTTCAGTTGGTTCTTCCATCTAATTACTTTTATGAAAAATTAAAAGTAGACACCTCATTGAAGGTACAAATAATGGATTAATACTTTGAAAATGTGTTATAGACATAATTGAATCAAATAGTTGTAAAAATTTTAACCTTTTACGGAAACAAATAATTATGAGATGCTAGAAAGTATATCTTAATTGAACTGGCATGTAATTATAAATTTATAATTAAGAAAATAAATTGTATTTTAAACTTTGAAAACACAAAATAAATAGAAAAAAATTTCTAATAATTTCACACTTATAAAAAAAAAGACAAGAAGGAGGAATTATCCATAAAAAAGTTGTGACTTAAATATATTTTTTATCTTTGTAATTTAACATTTTTTCATTTTTAGTTTATGTAAATTATATTTATTTTATTTTTTATCCAACGTTAATCTTTATTACAAAAATAATGACGTGATAAACAGATGAATAACATCATCATGTCCCATCATCAATTGATAATATCAATATGTCACATCAGCATGGGGATGTCATGCTATCATTAACTTACAAGAACAAAAATAAAAAAAATATAATTTACAAGAACTAAAATAAAAAAATGACATATTTGCATAGATAAAAAATTATTTAAGTCTCAAACTAAATATTAAAATAAAGGCTCAAATATTAAAACAGAATCTCAAATTAAATATTAACATTCATAGGTTTAATATACATTTAACATTATCAAGCTTTTGTAAATTGCTATTATGAAAATCGACTTATTACAATTGTTGTTGTCACCACCACCATTATTACATTGTCGTTGCAGTCATTAATGTTCCTACTATTGTTGTTGTTGTTGACTTGTTGTCACCACCATAATCTCGTTATTACTATTACTATTGGTGTCACTTCCGACACAACTACTGTTGTCATTCTCACTATCATTATTAGTATCACTATTTTGGTTGTTGTCAGCATTGGCCATTACAATTTAACGCTTTTTTTGTCTTTACAAATGTATTATTTTTTAGTTTTAATCCAAGTAAATTATATTTATTTTAATTTTTGTCTTTATAAGATAATGACATATCATCTCATGTTAATGTGATATGTTAACAATATTTAGTGATGATGTGACACGATGATATCATCAATTTATTTGTCACCTTATCAAAAAAACAAAAAATATCATCGATGAAGACCGTTTGACGTCGATCAATTTATTTGTTTCAAGAGAAATTTATGATAGTGATAAAAAAAATATAAGGACTAAAATGAAAGAAAAAAATTATAAAGACTAAAAATAAAAAAATAGATGAGGATTGTTTGATGTCGATCTCACGGTTCACTCACGGTTCAAAAGTTGAAATAGTTAGACAACGTGGACTTGCATGCATGTTACTCTTGGAAGCTCTAAATCGTTGGATGGACATCAAACGGTTCTCATGAAACGCATGCATACCCTGCAAGTGATCGAGTTCTCAATTCAGTGTCCTTCAAAGGCACTAAACACCTGTCCCTGCATGCGTTCGAGTTTACACAAACTCGATCGCACGTGTGTATGGAGCGAGACTGTGAGAGAGGTCGATCTCACGTGTGCGTGGAGAGAGAGAGAGAGGTCTGACTCTCACGTCGAGACCCTCGCACTTGAATTCAGTTGAAGCACTTTGGCATTATTCTGTGAAGAAAAAGAAATAAACTTGAATTCCATGCATGCCACCAATGTGGACACTTATTTACATGCTCGATGCCAATGGGAGGTGTAAGCGTGGGAGGAATCCCCGACATGCTACGTGACAACACGTTTCCTCACGTGATTGGGTGTAGAGCCAGCGTGTGTGAATTTGTATGTGACGTTAATGTGGGGGACCTTTCGGTAGTGTCAAGAATGAAGAAGGCTTTATTTGCCTTTCAAATACATTGTCTTGGCTTGGCTTTATGACAAAGAGGGATTCCCGGGCTCGTTCTTGCTTTCTTTGCCACATTCAATATTGCTTATGTCATGCATCTTATTTTACCATGTCTTCACTTCAATTCCCTCTAAGCTAGCCATTTATTTCCCATATATATATTTCTGGGTCCCAATTCATTTTGACTCCCCTTTTTTTTATAAATACTAACCAATTAACTTAAAGTAAAAGTATTTTTATTGAAGGCAAAAAAATTATGTTGTTCATGATTTTTAATATTTTTTTATAATTTACATGATAAATCTTTTTTCTTTTTAATTTCTAAACCAATACCCTAAATACATTAATTAGTAAGATTATTCTCTTTTCCCCACTCAGTTCTCATAAATTATTGGCATTTATTACTGTGTTTGTTGATCAGTAATTGCATTACAAATACTCTCTATGTTCATTGACAAATAACACACCATTTATCATAGTAGGCTTTTAAATGCACTCTCTATGTTCATTAAATTTTGTTAAAAATCATAAAATTTATATGAGTCGTGAAAGAAAGAGAGATAAAATAAATAAATAAATAAAGAGAGAAACTAACAAATGTATTACATGATGAAAAATGAAGAGAGAAATGCGTGATCAAGAAAAGTTGAGTGTCTATTAGTAATTGCATTACAATTGATTGAAAAATATTAAATATTAAATAAAACAATGATAAAATAGTACATTTAACGTATGTTTTTCAATACACTCTTTATCATTCAAGAAATATTTAATGAATTTTAATTTTTAATAATTTTAATTGATAGATAATGAGAGATGATACCCATAAATTTCAACTTGTGGGGTGAAAGAGAGAGAGAGAGAGAGAGAAATTAATAAATATAATAAATCCATGAAAAATGAAGAAAGAAATGTGTGATCAAGAGAAGTTGCGTGTGTATTTAGTGTTTTGTATAATAAATAGTGTGAGAAAAAAATGTACTGTATTAAGAAAAAATGTATTGTTAATACTTCACATAAAATGTGTTAGAGGAGGAAGCATGCTATATATTTTTTATTTAATTAAAATGTATATGTAAGAAGTTTTTACATCTTCATCTAATCAGTTATACAATTTAAAATCGTTAGTTTTTTTTTAAAACTATTTTAAACTCAAACTGAAGTGACAGTAATTTTTATACTCACAGTATGTAGAAATGAATTTTTCTCCCCTGTGATGAATTATATTGGTATAGCTTGCCTTCACCTCTGCTAATACTATTTATATTGGTACTTGTAGTTCCTGAAATATATTTATAATAATAACGAAGTATGTAGCAGCTGATTCTTTTCCTTAAGAGACAAAGAATGTCAGGAAAAGACCCAAGCTAGGGAATGTCTAAAGAAGATGATATCACAAACACCTCTGATGCAACGGCCCTTTCACTTTTTTAACCTTTCATTTTCACCCAATCATGAAGGCATTTTTGAACAATATTTTGGTTTCTGAGTTTCCGTGTCTCAAGTTTTTCTTTTATCCATTGAACCTCTCTAGGACTAAACTGATCCTTCCCAAGAGGGGTTAACAAAAGCTGCACTAAAGGACAAGTCCTTTCTGCCACACAGTCTCGCTTAGTATTTATTCACTTTTAGTTTGTTTCTTCACAGACCCCTTCCCTCTTTGTACCTCAATGAAGAAGGGTCAAAAAGCTCAGAGTGAGAGTTCTCTCAAACGCTCCCCACCTTCAACCATGTCTTCCTCCTCCTCTTCTCTTATCACCACTGTTGTTGTTCATAATAATAATAATAATAATAGTAATCCTTCTCAACCTTCTGAGTTAAGAGCCACGACACGTCGTTGTTTTGGCTCTCATCACCTTCCTGAGATAAGCCTCAAAACTCCTATGGTTAGGCCTTATGTTCGATCAAAAATGCCTAGGCTTCGTTGGACACCAGATCTCCATCGTTGCTTCGTGCATGCAGTTCAAAGACTTGGAGGAGAAGACAGTAATTGCCAGCTTTTATTACATTTACATATATATCTTTTTTGTTTTTTCTTTTATCTTGTTTGAGTCACGATCAGATTGGTGATGTCGCCACTAAACGTGAACACTTATTTTAATCGAGTTTCAAACATTCTGCTGGACACAATCCTGATATATGTCAACTTCATCTAGATCCTATTTGCTTTTAATTTTTCTTATCAATTGCTATATATGTTCTAATGGTGAACCTTTAATTTTGAATGTTGTTGATATATAATCGATTTGGATTTATAGGGGCCACACCAAAGTTGGTTTTACAGCTCATGAATGTAAAGGGACTTACTATATCTCATGTCAAAAGCCATCTTCAGGTACTCTTTTCACTATTACCACGAATAAAGTCATGGGTGGAAAAAAGGCGTTATAAGTTGTTTTCTCTTTCTTTATTTAATTTCTTTTATTTTTAAAATAATTAAAGAATTTTTTCATATGCTTCATGACAGATGTACAGGAGCATGAGACACGAGCAGATGAGTCAAGGTATATAAATAATTGTACTGTGCATCAGTTACTTATGTGCAAGTTCTCATGCCACAGATGTATGATGCATCATGTGTATGGAAGAAATAGCTAGGTGTAGAGAATATTAGACATTTTGTTTGGTACAATTGAGGTAATTAAATCTTTAAACACTGAAAATAAGATATATCCATATATACCCAGAAATTAAAGGAACCAACCAGGGAAAGTGGACGTCAGCTTGAGGGGTTGATTCCCTTTTAAGGCACCAAGAACATGAAAGTAACGTCAAATATTCTTCAGGATTTTATTCCTAGAAAAAAACTTTTAGTGTTGTGGTACTGTTACACATGTTTTTTCATGAGGTCACGCACTGAAGTAGAGGATGCACAAAAGAAATTATATATATATACTTTCCTTAATAGAAACATGGTAGAACGTTTTGTTAACCTCATTAAATATATGGTCAATTATATATATTTTATTAATTTCTATTTACTAGGTGTAAAGAAGAATGATATGGCTCCGGATTTCCTAGCTTCCACACTCTCAACTCTTGGCCAAAGGCAACAGAATCCTCACAAAAGAAGCTGCACGGAAGAGCTTGTTCCCACCCAAGATCAATGGTACGTATTTCTATTTTATTTTTAGTTTTTATTACCGTACCTCTCTCTTGACAGTGCGTATAATTTTTTTTAAGACTATATAATTTGCGTTATAGTTTGGAATTGTTTTTTAAATTGCAAAAAAGGTAGGACATTACATCAGCATTAGGCTCCTCCGTATCCGTTTGAGTAAAATGTGTGTGTGTATATATATATATATATATATATATATTATGCATTTGTGGATTTCTTTTAGATTAAGATATTAACATATCCTTCAACAATAAAAGAAAATGTATTTTTTTATATTTTTTTAGAGTGACAGTAAAAAAATGTTTAAAATGGCCTAAAAAAGTTCATTTCGATTAGTCACATTGTTTTGGTAAATATTTATTTGATTTAATTGAGCATTGCAAAAATAAAATAAAAATACGCCATCATTCGCCAACAATAATATTTAATTTAAATCAACCCTCTTTTTTTTGGGGTAAAAGATTAAGACATTAACATACCTTATAACGATAAAAAAAAAAAATGTTTGAAATGGCTTTAAAGAATATTTCAATTAGTGACAATTTTTTGCTAAATGCTTAATTGAATCGCCAGCAATGCAAAAAGTTACAACTATCATTTAAGAATATATAATGCTAAAAATAGTGAACTACACACGGACATCTATTTAACAGTTAATTTAATACCTTTGATTACTATAAAAAAAAAGTAATTACTGCTACGATCTAATTAATATTTTTTTATAGGCAAAATTGAAACTCCTGTCAAATATATGAATGCCTCATATTTGTTTAACTTGAAGAAAAAATGTATTTTCCCAATTTCGTTAACGAAGTGAACAAACAAACATAACAAATTAAGGTAAAATATCATTCCATAACCAAATATATAGGACAAAAATTCGGAAAATATGACCAATATATATTGGTCTGATTGAAAAAAGTTTGGTTAAATTAATCAACAAGTCTTAAATTTCGTCCTCAATTTTTTGTATGTGAAAAAGTGATATTAAAAGTACTTTCGTCATTGTCTCCCCTGATTACTTAACAAGGGGTGAAAGGATATTCTTGTAAACTAAAATAAATAATCAGAAAATATGTAAACGTTAGGATTCAATTAAGTCTGTGAGTTTGTCTGCACTTAATTAATTGGTTTTTGAATTTTGAAAACTTGCATGAGTCGTGAAGTAGTAAAATGAAACATTAATAAATTTCACATACCCGTTACAAACAACTCAGTAATTTTGTTTCTTATGCCAGGAATCATGATGAGCAAGAGTGTCACAACGGAAACCAAGAGGGTGAATCAATTATAATTTATAACGGCAATGAACGGAAGGTGCACTCCTACATAATCTTCGAGGGTCTTCTAAGAGGCCAGTCTGTCCAAGTAGTAACTCCTTCCTCTCACTAGTTTCTCTTGATTTTGATTTTGTGGCACATATTCTTTCTATTTCAGATTATATTACATGATATTTTAGAAAAAAATATTCTAAAATATATGATATTTTATAAAATCAATATTACATAAAATATTTTTTCAAAATTATTCGTAATTAATATTTAATGAAAGTAGTATAAAAAAAGTAAATAAATCATTAATTAAAAAGATAAATAGTATATCAAGAAATTATTTAATATTTTTTTAAAAAAATTTAACAAATTAATTATATTTCTAAATATTTATATCAAAACTTTAAACTTCTTATTATCTGAAACCAAGGAAAGAGAGTATATAATAATCAAAGAAGGACAAGTTATGTATATATAGGGTATATAAATTAGACATGGTTTAAATCAACAGTTTATTTCATTTTGTTTTTCAGGAGAATAAAACTACTACTCCTGGAAAGGTGTCACTAGGTGATGCCGGTGATGAAAGTGAGCATCAAAGTTTCCAAGACACACTGTCCCTTTCAATGAGCTCAAGGCCTTCTTCACATTCGTTCTTGAATCGGAGCCACACTGGTCCAGATGCTAATGATGTCTCTCTTGAGCTCACGCTCTCTTAGAATCATGCACACAATGATATATAACAACAAAACTTTTCTTTGTCATCATTTATATATGTTTCTTCCATCCTACAACTACACTACAAATTAATGGTGCATGACCTTTCAAGAAAGAACAATGTATAGGATCGATCAAGTGCTCTTCCGATATTGATTAAGAAATTAAAATTAAAAATTATAATAATTTTTCTTTATCAATTCATTTTTATTTATTAATTTCTTAATAAATGTAGATGAAGCACTTGGTAGCAGGAGGCCAAGGAAATTGTATTACTAACGCTACTTTCGTTTCGTGCCCATGATCAGAAGTACTAGAAAATAATAACATAATAGTATCAGTAGTATATATAATCGTTTAAATTTTAATCTTGGGTTGTTTGAGCTAGCTAGCGTGGCTGTCTGATTTATCCAATATGTTTTTGCTAATTTAATTTCCATTTACTTCACTTCCTTTGCTTGTTTCCCGCATAACGTTAATTATATTTCATTAAATGTTTTTAATAATTGCTTAAAAAATGTCTTAAATATTTCTTATTTTTTAATATAATAAATATTTAAATTTTAATAAATATTTTTATTTTTTTTAATCAGTATTAACAGGTTAATATTTGTAAAAGAAAAACTACCATTTTACTTAAACACACTAGTGTATATTTTTGCTATTTAATTAATGTATATTTGATTAATTTTGATCTTATATTGGACCTAGATACTATTTCTTCTAGTTTATCATGTATACGGCGTAGAATACACAATTAAGTGGAAGTGATAAGTAATTAAGGGTAGGGCAGGAGAGAGTGGCGCGAGTAGGTAGGTGTTGGAGCATGGATTGCGTGGAGCAACTGCAAAGTTTAAACGCCGAACGTCACATTTTTTGGTGGTATACATGAGCAGCTATTGGAGCATCTATATATTCTGTGTGTAGGCACATTCTCTTCTTATATCACATATCATATTATCCTAATTAGTAGTTAGTAGTCATGTTTTCCAAGTTGCTTTTGCTTGCTTCTCTTGCTGCAATTGCTAGCTGCCAGGCCAGAAAGCTTGGTGATTTTGGTGAAGAGAAGCCAATGATTCACCATTTGCATGCCTATGGCGGCGGCGGCGGCGTCAGTGGTGGGAATGGTGTTTATGGAGGTGGATATGGTCATGGAGGAGGAGTTGGGGGTGGAAATGGAGGATTTGGAGGTGGAGGTGGTGGTGGTGGTGGTAGTGGAAATGGAGGATTTGGTGGAGGTGTAGGCGGTGGTGGAAACGGAGGATTTGGAGGTGGTGCTGGCGGCGGATTTGGTGGTGGTGGAAATGGAGGATATGGAGGTGGTGGGATGGGCGACGGCGGTTATGGAGGAGGCATTGGTGGAGAATTCATGGATCAGCTACGACCCTGACTTTTAAGACTTTACCATTTCACTTTTTCTTTTGTTCTTATGATCAAAATGACTTTATGTAGGGCTGTCATTAGTATTAATTGAGAAATAAGCATGTCATGTGCCATGTTGTTAGCTTCTTGAATGAATAATAGAAAGTAATGATTATAGGATTAAACTGCTCATCACACGTTTTGTAACCTTATGTTCTACTAACATTAACATTAACCAGGTATGATTAAAAATATCTTATTAAAGTTATCAATCAAATTTTTTTGGATAAAAATTAATTTTAGATAAAATTGATAGATAGTGACTCAAATATTTTAAATATGATATATATATATATATATATACATATATATATATATATATAATAAAAGAAATTAAAAATCATATTTGCATAGACTAAAAAAATATTTTTAATTATAAAGACAAACACATAATTAAAATTTTAAAAATAATCATAATTTTTAGACATTAGTTGAAATTTGGTGACAACTAAGTTTTTTTATATAAAAAATAATTATATATTGTTATTATTGTATCCAAACGAAATTGATTATCTTAAAATGAATTTTTAGTAAACTTGCAAAAAAAAATTATGATTGTAATTGATTATACATATAATTAATTATTGAAATAATAATTCTTATACATATCCCAAACACATTAAGGAATTGTTTATTTTCTTATTAGAATTAATTTAATTGATAATGAGTTGTTTAAATTTAAGCATAATTTCTTATATAGTATGTTGTTCAAAAAAAAATATTTTCATGGTAAAACACAATTTAAGTGAAAATATAAAAAATGTGAATTTTTAAAGGCTTTATTTTTTCATGATTTAATTTAATTTTGTCTTACAATTAATGTAGAGTTCAATTGATCTCATAATTTTTAAAACCTAGTCAATGTTACCTATTGTTACTTCAATTAATCTCATAATTTCCAAAATGTTTTTACTTCAATTGGACTAAAAGGTAACATTAACTTATTTTTTAAAAAAATTATGGGACCTAATAGAATAAAGAAATAAATAATTGTATAAAAAAGTAATTAAATCTTTTGTAGAAGTTATACCATTAAAATAAAATGTAAGTAAATTAGTTAAATATGATATGACATAATAAAACTTGCTTTCAACCTCAATGCGTTATTTAAAGGGAGTTGTTATATTAACAAGTTGTCGGGCCGAATTAATCTCTTTAATAAGGTCTCTTATTCAAACTTTATTGTGATTGAGAGGAGAGATTTCTACTAAAGATGATCTATCAAGTTCTTCAACAAAAATTAGTCAATTTTTATCCAGACACATAATAGAATCACGATTTCATTATGATATTCAAAATGCAAAAAAATGAATAAGGAAATCACAATTCTATTGTAGATTTATCTACAACATAAATGCAATTCTTTTATTCATGCTTTTTTTAAAATAAAAAACAATGGTATTATGATTCATATGTAGAGAAATCTACAATGGAATCACGATTTCGTTGAAAATAGAAAATGTCAGAAAAAAAAATACTAGATCAGAGGGGCGCATAGAAGGAGAGAATGGAAGGGTTGGGGAGAAGGAAGGGTTTGTTTGGGTTGGGAAGGGGGAAAGGCATAAAGGTTAAAGGAAAGAAGAAGGAAGAAGAGGGAGATGGGGGGGGGGGGGGGGGGGGGGGGGGGGGGGGGTTTGCAAGGAAAGGTGGGAGACATGGGTAGAGGGAAGGAAGAAGATGAAGGGTGAAGAATTTTGAACCAAGAGGTAGAATCGTCTTTTTCACGCTGATGTAGGGGCCAATGGAAACTAGTGGTGTATAATGGGTCAGGTCGGTTAGGTTCGAGTCAAGAAACATAGTTTGACCTAACCCTATGGGTTGATATTTGTGTCCCAAATCCGATCAAAGTACACTTTTGGGTGCGGGTTTCGATTTAGACGGGTGTTGGGTTCTCAGTTCAGTTTCATGTAAACCTAGAAAATCCTACAATGAAAAAAAAACTGATCCAGAACAAGAGAACAAAATGGCCTCGAGTGATTTCACACTTCCACTTGCAATTAATCAAGATGTAAGGTAGGCATATGGGTAAACTTTTATGATGAAGGTTTAAAGTTGCAGATTCGTTGAAGCTCAAAATGTAATCACCATCAACATCCCCTTCGTAAAGTGGAACCACCGTCATCACCTTGGCGCTGAGCGCTCAAACCACCACCATCACCTTTGGACGAAGAGAAAGTGAGAAACAACATGAGAGTGCCATCCAACCATTGTCCCCTTTCATGGGAGCAACATCTTCCTTTCGACGCTCGAAAAACCCTTCATGACCCTCACCTACGCGTCACACGCATCGCTGCTCTAGTGACTAGGTTTGTGACTCTGCTAAGGTGAGAACAACTGAGGAGGCAAGAGCAACAAAGGGAGACTAACGTGAGAGACTGAGAATGACGCCGCAGAGGTTGTTTGTTAAGTGAGTAGTATTAACTTGATGAATTGTGAATATGGACCTCATGTATGTAAGTTGTAACTCAGTAACTAACTAACACTATGGGCTTCAATCAATTATAATGGCCCTAACTCTTAAGCCGGCAAGCCTTATACACGGTTGGGTTCGATTTTCGACGATCAAAAAAGTTCAAACCGAACCCAATTGTCATAACCATCTCAACCCGTTACCTTAACCCGAGTTACCCATCAAACGTCTGAACCCACTCAAAATGAACATTTTTTTTTTTTTTAGTTTCTTTGATTTTGTTCTTGCACATCCCTAATAGCAACTCCCTTATTTAAATGAGCTCTAAGTGACTATGAGCCCAAGCCAATACATAAGGGCTGGCCTAGGCCTAAGCTAGAAGGGTGACAGTGTAGATCTTAAAGCCCATTTTTTTAGACATTTCCAAAAGATTTTTTTTACATAATTAATTAATTTATTTGACCATTCGTATTCTTGACATCTTATAATGGAAATAATTTTCAACATAAGTTTCTAAAATCCAATGCTTTTAAATTGTCCAATTTGTAGTATTTTCAATTTTTCATCTTACTAATGGTACGTTTAGTTGTAGTGGAACACATAATTATTTTGCACTTTTCCTTACGTAATAATTTTTATTTATGATTGTTCATTATTATTATAAAAACATTGACTATGTATGACATCTATGTATTTTAATGGAAGAAAAAGTATTAAGATAAGATAAAAGAAAATATAATATGTATACGTATTAAAAAAGTCTATCTTTTATCTCCCAATGTTGATGTTATCATTAGGGATTTTTCATGTCAAAATGTTCAAATAAATATATCTTTATGAAAATTTATGTATTTTTTTTTTTTTACAAATGATAAACAATAATTTGCAAAACTATGAGTAGAAATAATATTTTATTTAATATAGACAATAACGTAAATTAAATAAAAATATGATTTTTTTTAGACTAGTTAAAACTATATCAAATATCAAATATCTCACTTATAAGTCATTATATAGTAAGGAAAAGTGC
>PYAF01003359.1:752557-806516 GCA_007407185.1 Glycine tomentella | reverse complement strand
TATTGTTTTTAGAAAAAAAATGTAATTTTTAATAAAATAAATATTTTTATATTTTTATATAAAAACAGTATTATTTTTTAAAAAAAATCTTTTCTAATTCTTAATTTTTTTAAGAGTATTTTTGAAAAATTAAATTTAAACAAACTAGTCCAACAACTATCACATATTATATTTCACATCACTTTTATATCATTTTATAATATTACAAGAACTGTATATTTTCATGAATAGTGGTAATTCTTAGAAGAATGGTAATTAAAAAAAAAATTATAGCAAGCAAATATTACTCTCATGAATAGTGGGTCCCATTGTAACAATAAAAAAACTGTATATTTTCATCATAAATTTTAAGGTATTCTCACCATAATTTCTAATAAAATTTATCTATCCATTAATTGCTAGTATGAACACTTGTTGTCAGACCCTATTTTAAAGTTTACATCTATGAATTTATATTCGAAGCAAATATTGCTCTCATGACAAGTGGGTCCCATTGTTCAGTAACCTCGGACAAGATCATCGGCAAAGAAAGTACACTGTGGAGTTTCCCATTCTAGTTGGCCATAGGATGCTTGGGGTGCATAGAAAGCATAACATGATCTAGCAACACTTGAACATGAACTGGAATAAAAAAACAGAACAAGGCAAGGTAAAGTCGTGTCTGGTTATGCAATTACCACTCACTACCGTATTCACTCACACTCACGCCAAACCCTTTCTTTTTTTATTTTTTTTCTTTGTACCTCTTTATATTTTTTTAGGCAAATATGTCCCATTACAACAGATAAGCGAACCTTTTATTTCATACAGATATATAGAAAAAGGTTATCTGTCAGATCCTTCTGTTTTGCTTGCATTACTGATGCCTTTTCGGGCAACCAGATTTCCACCATTCTGAGTAACTTCACACACCATGTAAGTGCCTTTACCCTTCTTTTATTTCTTCCCTCCTTGCATTTTGCCATGTGGACTCGTCTTTGCTCTTAGTAACATACCATGATCTATATTGTTTTTTTCGGATTGCTTGTGTTTTTTACGATTCTGGTGAATATGGGAATTGAAACTTGGATCTAGACAATTGATAAAAGATTTGAGTTTTTAAGAGTTTCTTGCTATGTGGGGTGATGTTATGTGTTGTTGGTGATACAGAAACTCTTTTATTTCATTTTTTTTGGTTGTATGATTTTTCGTGTCATATGTCACTGCCGCGTAACATTGATATCTTGATTCAGGTTCTGAGTTCTACAATGCGTTGGATAGAGGTTTTCTATGATACTTTGGAATTTGACTTACGATATCTTGGTATTTATTTCATTGTTTGAGAAGATGAACTGTGCCCACTTCTGGTCTAAGAGAAGAAATGAAATTATTGTTCTCACAAGTGTCACCTCTGAATCTGGCCAGTGTAATCAATTAGCCTCTTTTGTTTGTTTGTTTGTTTGTATCTTTTAAGTTTTGATCATATCTAGAACTGTAACATGTCAATGAAATGGCATAAAACAGCTTGTTTTCTTTCAATTTTGACCTGCAAATTTTGCCCCTTTATGGGGTAGGGACTAGAGAGAGTAACATAATGAGTACTATGTTAATGTTATACTATATATGACATGGGTTTCTTTGGCCTCTCCAATTAATCAAGTGTTATGCTGTGTATAGATTACATTTTTTGACATTGAACTCCTTTTATTCCTCAGATAACAGAAAATGAGGTTGGGCTTGTGGCAACTTGGGCAATCAATCACTCGCCGTCTTGCTCACGGTGATAATAAGGCTGTTGCTCGTCGGTATTTTGCCTCAGATGCTGAGCTGAAAAAGACAGTCCTTTATGACTTCCATGTTGCTAATGGAGGGAAGATGGTGCCATTTGCTGGATGGAGCATGCCAATCCAATATAAGGACTCAATTATGGACTCAACCCTTAACTGTAGGGAGAATGGTAGCCTTTTTGATGTTTCCCATATGTGCGGGCTAAGCCTCAAGGGAAAGGACTCTGTCCCATTCCTTGAAAAGCTTGTCATTGCAGATGTTGCTGGGCTTGCCCCTGGAACTGGTTCATTGACTGTCTTCACAAATGAAAAAGGAGGGGCAATTGATGATTCAGTGATTACCAAGGTGAAGGATGATCACATATACTTGGTTGTGAATGCTGGATGTAGGGACAAAGATCTGGCTCATATTGAGGAACATATGAAGGCATTCAAGGCAAAAGGTGGCGATGTGTCATGGCACATCCATGATGAGAGATCTCTTCTTGCTTTACAGGTCATTTATCACACTCTTGTACATTTGCATCATAACACACACTTTGAACTTGCTGCTATTGAGTTTACCTCCTCCAACTTGGTATTATTGTGATGGTTGTAATGTGCTCTTAGAGTAAAGAATGCTGATGAAATACTACTTCAGCCTACTATCACCTCACCTGCCCTGTATATATTTGGATGTAGTGTAATTGCACCATACTGCTTGTTATCTCATTTTCCCATGACCTTGTCATGTAAAAATGGTGTCCATCTCTCTCTTCATATGTACTCACAAATATTTATAAGCTATAAGCCCCACCTATTTAATACCTACAAAGAGCGCAGCACATAAAATTTCCCCATGACAAGGTCATGTGAAAATTCAACATGAAAGGATACTGATGTGCTCTCTTTTAAACTGACTACTAAATTGAGGGAGTTTTAAATTAATTAACTGCTCTTCCCATTAACATTTATAAATAATCATTATTTCCTTTGTAGCAGGGTCCTCTTGCTGCTCCAGTTCTTCAACACCTAACAAAAGAGGATTTAAGCAAGATGTACTTTGGGGAGTTCCGTGTGTTGGACATCAATGGTGTACAGTGCTTTCTCACACGAACAGGGTATGTTTTCATGTGGTTTGCTTTATGTTACATTAGCAATTTACCTTGTAAATCTCGTCTGAGATGTAATAATCCTACCTGAATTTCCATCTTGTATGGTATCACTTTTGCTACATCAATGTTAAAAATGTTACCTTATGCAGTTATTTCCCGACTGATATAACGAGTGCAATTTCATAATTTCAGTTAGTCTTTTTGTGTTATTAGCTTAGGGAGTACTGTGCATAATAACACACTCTTCACTGAGACTTTCAGGTATACTGGGGAAGATGGATTTGAGATATCAATTCCCTCAGAGAGAGCAGTGGATCTTGCCAAGGCAATTCTGGAAAAATCTGAAGGGAAGATAAGACTGACAGGATTAGGTGCTCGAGATAGTCTACGACTTGAAGCGGGATTGTGTTTATATGGCAATGACTTGGAACAGCACATTACACCTATTGAGGCAGGACTCACATGGGCCATAGGGAAGAGAAGGAGAGCTGAAGGGGGTTTTCTAGGAGCAGATGTTATACTAAAACAGCTTGAAGAAGGCCCTAAGATCAGGCGTGTTGGTTTCTTTTCTTCTGGCCCTCCTCCCAGAAGCCACAGTGAGATTCAAGATGAAGGAGGAAACAACATTGGGGAAGTCACAAGTGGCGGATTCAGTCCTTGCCTCAAGAAGAACATAGCCATTGGATATGTGAAATCAGGATTGCACAAGGCAGGCACCAAAGTAAAGATTATTATTCGAGGAAAGTCTAATGAAGGAGTTGTTACAAAGATGCCATTTGTACCAACAAAATACTATAAGCCGTCCTAATTTACGGAGATTTCACCTTGAACCTTTTGACCTTTCCCAATACTTCCCCCTAAACCAGTTTTCTTATAATCTGGAAGTTGTAGTGAAATTCTATGCCATTGTCCTACCCATATCAAGTACAAGGAGAACGCCTTGCATCAATAACTCAATTTTCATTCAAATATGTATGATAGTTGAGAGAAATCTTGAAATTTTCTGACATTGTTCCCACCAACTTCTATATTGAAGTCAAGATGACATCTATGGAATTCAAGTGGACATGTATTCACCGCATGACCCGTGATATTCATTTCATTTTATTGTGTCATTTTATTATTTTGGGGTGATATCAACTGCATATCATCCACAAAACCATAATGCTTCCTAAAGTAAGTACTACTGAATCAGGTTCTAATGTCAGCATTCACAATATCCAGAGCATAATTTGGATTGATCACTAATTATAGAAAAATAGTTCAAGCTTTCAACAAATTGAGTGAGATTACAACAGCTTTCAACGTAAAACATGATGCTCCGGCTCTAACTCACGAACCTTACTATTTAAAAGTGGCTGGCTAGTTATACCTGCCATAGTTGTTAGTATGCATCACCAAGCTCCCAAACTTTCATGATTCTCATCTCACTAGCTCGCAAGATGCCAAGGTTGAACAACTAATTAATGGCGTTTTTGGCCTTTAGAATCCACTAATTTCAGTAAATTTGTCATTTGTTTCACACTCTTGTTAGTAAAACTATATATTAGCCATTTCCTTTAGATTCATTCTTGCAAGAGAGATACAAGAACCACCCTCCCTGTGTACACAGTAGTATCATCGGTGCATTCGTTTCAAGGACGTTTAATTATTAGATTCAAATTAACGGTTCAAGTTGTATATTTAATTATAAATCTAATGTGATTGAAAAACATCAACCATACAAAATATATATATTCAATTCCATCTCATCTAAGAAACCAATTGCTTTTTTGGTTGATCCTACAATGCAGAAGAGGTGGCTTAGATGATTGTAAGTGACAATATTTGGAGAAATTCTTTTGACGAGTATTTCAGAATATAAATCATGGGACTTAGTTACAAGTTTGTCTTTACTTAAGCTATCAATGATTGTGCTGTCATAACTATATTACAATATTTTGGATTCCATTGTTTTTATTCCAAGGAGGTGAAACAGGATCTGGAGTGGGAAATTGGTAGTTTTGATGGTCAAATAGGAACCTAGGGCCGAAACATCATTCATATGATGCATGATTTGCTCATGGTGCAATGAACTAGAGTTTGTAGGTATGATCTGTATTCTGTGCTATTATTTCATGATGTTCCTTCTGTGTTATTTTTCCATTTTTTTATTTTTTTGTTTGATGCATTTTATTTTTCTGATTGTATATGCATCTTTGTATGTCTGAGTTTTCATTTAGTATTTTTATGCATGTTTGAATTTAAAATTGAAAGTAAAAACTCATTAAGAACTGAGCAGGATCACTTATATTAGAGCATTTTGGTCATGTATGGTAGATAATAGATGCCACTTTTTATGGAGGTTTGAGTTTTCATTCAACAGGTCTCATATCTTTTCATTGAAAGAGACTAGGAATTGAAAATTCATAAGGAAATGGGCCAACTTGCCTATCAACGAACATTTATGCCTGATGGATACATGAAATCACTTGACTGAAGTCTGAACAAGGTATGCTCTGTGTTTTCCCTCATCGTGTTTTTTTTTTTTTTTCCTTCTAATTCCCGTAATTTTTCCTTCAAACAAACCAATATGGAAATCCAAAGCTCCACTAAAGGTCAAATCTTATCTTTTATCATCCGTTATTCTTGTTTGGCTATGTTCCAATATTATTTTCAATGTTTATGTGCTTGTCAGGTCCATGTCTGCAATATTGCTCATTCTGATTTGTATTTTTTTTTTCCTTTTTCCTAGGAGTAATTGATTTATTAAAAGGACCAATTTGACTTCTTTTTGAAGGGAATGAATAGAGATGGATCTGAGCGCAGTGGAAGTCTGAACCATCAAGCGAAAAGTAAAACTCGTCTCAGGTTAACATTCTTTTATTTAATTCTTTCCTTTTCATGTTGTTTGACATACTTACACACTTAGAAATATGTTTGGTAAAGCAGAAATCCGTCATGAGATTCAACACCTCCTCGTGAAATTAGTTCCTGAGAGGAAACATAGAACATCTATAATCATTTGACCATAATTTTGATTTACAACCTTGTGATTAGCAATAATTTTGTTGTCAATGTCGTGGATCACAAGGAAAGATTTTGATGTGCTTTGTGATTTTCTTTTCATGTCGCTTTTAGTTCCTAAGTATTGTGAAATAATTTGTACATTTCAAAACAGGACTTGTATTGCACTGATTTTTCTCTCTCTCTCTCTCTCTCTTCATTACAGAAAGGGAGATGTATCAAAGCACGAACTAATTGGAAATAAATGATTGGCAAAGGGAAATCACCCGATTGCCAAATAAGGCCGGGGAAATAGAGGGGAAGGAGAGGAAAATATAGGAAAATAGTAAGGGTCCTTGTAGGTTCCAGTGTTCCACATCTCCTATACTTTATTTTAATTCAAATATATCTCTTTTTTTTTATCTTCTCTGCCAAACAGAGGAATAGACTTGTAAATCATGTTCTAGCTCTTGTCGCAACATCCTTTTGGCCATCGATTGGGATAAGGCTTAAATGTCCACCTGCACTTTTTAATGCAAGGGCTGCCTTTGTTACAATCTTGCATCCTCGGCATCTTTGTTCTAAAGAAGGTAAGTTGCGCCGTTGAAATTTATTTCCCGAACCTTCACAATAAGCATTATGGTTGAAGCATTATGTGGCTAACTGGCTATGTTTACATTACTAAGCTACAATTCAGAGTTATTGTAAGGGGGAACCACATACTACTAGACTCGAGACAATCTTTCAAAGAATAATACTTTTTTCAAATTAAGCCAATTCACTCCTTTCCCTATTCAAAGATCATCATTTTATCAATGTATTTTCATGTAGACAATTCTTTGTAGATAAAGAAATGTGAAGCAGACTTCTTACTTTACACACAAATATTCCTATATCTATATATAAACATTGATTTATCATGAATACGCATAAAGAAAAAAAAATGAATATTGTTATGAATACGCATAAAGAAAAAAAAATGAATATTGTTAAGATAATTTAAAATCATCTGTTCATTATCGAATAAATATTTTCTTTCTAATATTCTTGAAAGATTATGTATCAATATTTATTCCTATCTAATAAAGTGTTATGGAATCAAATGAAAAAAAATGACTTTTCCCATACAAGATTGTTGTTATTTACTTCAATAACAAATCATTGTTTTAACTAAAAATTACTCTACTAAATTATATAACTTTAATTAATACTTTCAAGGTTAGAAAGCTAGAAGAATAAAATAATGATTAATTATATTAGATTACTCAAGTACTAGAATAAAATTTTCTTGAAACTCCAAATTTTGTATACTCCACTCCGATTATTTATTACTATAATTTTAAGTGTTAATTCTGAATTTATGATGATCTCCCATTAGTAAACTGAAAACTCTACACGGTGGTTGCCGGTTAGGTAAAAGATGACAATGAAGTTGTAATATTTTGACGAGAAATTGTCCACGCATTCTTTTTCTTCTTTATCTGGTGAGTCAAAGCAGATTAGTTTCTTTATATGCGCGCCGGCAAAAACAGCAAAAAGTAAATTAAGAGCAAAAAGTATAATTGAATCAAAGAATTGATTGAGTTAGCTAATTAGATTACAAAAAAAACATCAAAATTAGAAGAGCTTGCTAGCAAATTCATCGGTGGTTGTTCCCTCTACCCGAGAATAAGCCGATTTTCTTGCAAGATCTCTGAGTTGTGACAAACTTCTTCCCAATTTCAACGCCAACTTCATTTCAAACAACTCCCCATTTTCCCTTTGTTCTTCATCTTCCTCCATAGTCTCTTGGATCGAATTCTCTAGCAGTTGGAAGAATCCACCACAGTTTCTGTACATTTCGGACACCATCCCCACTTGTCCACCATGCTCAAAAGCATTAACAGCGGTCGCTAATGCCCCTCCCAAAACCGCCACTATAGCTCCCCATGATGAATCTTGGCTCAAACATGCTGATCCCACGGCCGCAACGCCAGTGAGTAAAGGCCCCGCAATGGCCAAACTCTTGTTTATCTTCAACACCAAGTTCCCTAGCCTCTCGTAGTCCTTCATGTCATTTTCCTTCACTACTTTCAAAACATCTCTAAGTTCCATTTCTAACCCTTCATTCCAACCATTGTTCTTACCATGTTGTTGTTTATTTGTTTCATGGTATTTGGAGTTGTTTCTCTTTGAAGGCCACCAAATTGCTGGCTCAAATTTTTTAGGGAATTTTTCAATCATGGCTCCTAACAAAGGAAGTGGGTAGGCTTTGTCAAGTGCCAAAACTTTCTCCATTGCGTCCTTGACATCTTCCTCGGTAGGGTTTCCAATGGCCAGTGTTGTTTCGATGTGGGACTTGAGCTGCTTGAACAACCTCGTAGCGTTTCTTTGTTCCTCGGCCAGTTGTGAAGGCTGGATTTTGTTCATCACCATCAGCATCCCTGTGGAGGCGGAGAACAAGAGCGTGGAGGATAGTTTTAGAGCCAGAAGTGGCGCGTCACCGGTGGCGGTGGTGGCGGCGACACCGGCCATGGCGGTTGCGGTGAGAGTGAGCATGTTGATGGAGTTTAAGAGAAGGGTGTTCCAGTTGTCACGTTGCTCACCTATGTTGTGATGCATCTCCACTCTATCTGCTACAGCTTCTACAATTGCGTAGAGTTGAATGGTAGCTTTTGAGGTTGTGTTGTTGTTGCATGAGTTGTCTTGGAGTATTGGGATTGTGTGTGAGAAACCGTTTAATTCCTCAAACAACTTTCTACTTGGTTTTGGGTTTGGAGATGTGGAAAAAGGTACAGGGAGTTTTTTTGGGATGTGGATAGAAGATTTTATTCTTGATGATGATGTTGAACAAAAGGTGTTAGGAAGCAAAGATGAAATTTGTAAAGAAGCCATAGTGCTTTAGGTCTATGTTGTGGATTTGATTTTGATGTTGTTGGTGGTGGTGAAGGGATCAGGGATGGGTTGTAATATATAGGGGCTTATGTGTGAACACAGGGATCAAAAGAAATGGTCATATATGGAAACTGTTGACTGGATGTGTAGCTTTGACTATTTGTTCTTTGATTTTCATTCTATCTTTGTTCAAACTATATCGTCTCCTACTCGGATTGCCTCGCTCTCCTATTGCGATGTAGTAGTCGTTTTACAATGAAATCGAAGGGCTGAAGTTGACTTCGTGGTTCGCAAGTTCAAATTATAAAATCACTTGTTTGTTTTTTCCAAGGTATATTTTATGTCATAGCTGACGTGAAAATGTCAACTACATGTAAATTTCAGTTTGTTTGGTAGCCACTCTTAAATTGTACAGCAAAGTTTGATAAGTTTATACACACGAGAGGGGGGGAAAGTGAGACAAGATGAATGTGTTGGAGAGAACCGAGAAAAAATTGTGCGTGAATTTTTATTTTAAAATATTATATGAATAAAATTTATTAATGTGTATAGGCAAATATAACATCATATAAAATTCCAAATATTAAAATGAATGACGATTTAATGACGTTTTATTTTGCTTTTTAATATTTTCCCCCTCTATTATCAAATAAATAAAGGAGTTAATATTTGATTATAAAATAAAATATATGTACATGAAGAATTGGTATATATAGCCACAAAAATAAACAGTATAATATTTATACAAGATATAAACGGGAGACTCATAAGTTCACCTTAGTGGAACTTGAGAGGAAAACAATTTCAACGCTTATTAAAAATTTCTTGCAACCGAAGGTTTTTAATTTGTGTTATTAAAATCTCATTAGCTTCTATTTTCAAGTATCTAATTACTTGTTTTCTTGGAGACCATAGAATCAATATACGGCTAACACATGTTTATTAAATATTAGCGTAGATAGACGATAACATATTCAATGACAATATGGAGATTAAAAAACTATGTGCTACCTATAAATTTATGACGAGTATATTTGTTTCAAAAATTGATATAATATCCAGCTATAAGGGTTTATAACCGGGTAACGTATTAAATGAGACTGTCATCAAAATTACTTAGGATATATGTTTAATTTTGGTTAATTTTGGGAGAATTTTTTAAGAAAATCAAACTCTTTCAATTTGTATTATAATTTATTTTAAATATAAAACAAACTAATCTACACACATACTTAATATATAGACTTATTATGATATTTAACCAGGACTTTGAAGCAGGCTTAATTAAGGAGAAAATCCCTTATGTTTTTATTTCTTCATTTTTTTTTTGGTATAAACCATAACCGGAAATTATTGATCAGCTTAAAAACTGAAGCAATTAATAATTATGCTTTCTTTCTTCTTCCAATATTACCAAAACATTTACAATAATTTAATTTATTATTTTTAATCAACTGACTTAGGCCCTCTTAATTTCATTAAATCTTGATATGTGATATATAATGATTAAAGAGTCTTCAATAAGGAATCTGATAAGAAAATTTTAACCTCAAAATCTAATCTTACTAAAATTTATTATTAATTTATTATTGGGACATGATGGATATGCATGAGAAAATCTAGTTCAGGTAGTGTCAAAATCTACATCCATTTAAAAAATGATTTTTTATTCTTTCTTTTTACAAAATTGATTTACATCTAATTTTTATAGGATCTAAAAGAATTTATTTAAGATCTCAAAATAAAATTTATTATTAAAGTAATAAATAAAAGATATCTTATACAATATTACTACGAGATTTACCAAAAAAAATGGTTAAGATCTCAAAATAAAATTTTATATTAGAGATATGAATTAAGTTTTAACTGTTAATTAGTTATTTTTAACATCAAATTAATTATTGATATTCTAATCAATATCGATATCATATACAATTATCTGTGTCTAATTATTTTCTTCTTTTCTTTCATATACACATCTCAAACATATATTCCAATATCAAAGGATGAGACAATAAAATGAGACAACAAAACATTTGTTATATATTGAAATAAGAAATTGTCAACAGATGGCAACGTTAGGTTTCTGTTGATAGATAGGGTCTTTGTTTGAAAACTTGAATAGTCAATGATTTACTATATATTGAAATAAAAAATTGTTGGACCCTCTATATAATATACATGACGGTTATTAGCACGCCCTTGTAAACGAATCTCGATTATTTTACATTATTTTTCACTCTTATTTTAATTTGGAAAATATCCTTTATTTTTTTATATTCATTCTCTTTCCGGTAAGTAGTGATCTAAACATCTTAACAAGGAATGTAAAGGAGAATGCAAAATATACGAAAGTGATGTGAACTAAACATCATCCATGTAAATGTATCCGCACCTCGACCAAAAAATTACACTTTCATCTAATGGCCTCCTATTTTTCCAGATCAGATGACTATACATGCATTATATACATTTAAAAAAAAAAAATTAAAAGAATGGTAAGGAATTAAACAACAAAAACAAATATTGATCTTAGAAGAGTTTGCTGGCGAATTCATGTATCTCCCTCCCTTCAATACGACATGAAGCAGATTTTGTGGCAAGTTCTCTCAGCTGTGACACACTTCTTCCCAATTGTAAAGCCATCTTCATTTCAAATAACTCTCCATTTTCTCTTTTGTCCAAGTCTTTCTCTTCAATTGTGGCTTCAATTGTCTCCTCCAACAGCTGAAAAAATCCACCACAGGTTCTGTACATTTCAAACACCATGCCAACTTGCCCTCCATGCTCAAAAGCATTAACCACTGTGGCCAACGCCCCAGCAAAGGCAGGAACTAATCCATCTCCTGAAAACACAGACCCTAGTGCAGCAATTCCTGTGAGCAAAGGTGCTGAAACAGCAAAACCCTTGTTTATCTTCAGTGCAATGTTCCCTAACCTCTCATAGTCTTCCATGTCTTTTCTCTTCACCACTTCAATAACCTCCCTCATTTCCTCTTCCAACTCCACATTCCATCCATTATTATCGTTGTTCTTAATCTCCATTATCTTGTCTTTGTCATTGCTCAATAATATACTTTCTGGCCACCATCTAGCTGCTTCAAACTTTGCTGGAAACTTTTCGAGCATTGCACCACCCAACAAGGGGAGTGGATAAGCCTTGTCTAGAGCCAAAACCTTCTCTATTGCATCCCTCACATCACCCTCACTTGGATTTCCAATGGCGATTTTTGTTTGGATCTTTGTCTGAAGCTGCTTAAACAGTCTTGCAGCGTTTCTTTGTTCCTCAGCAAGTTGTGAGGGTTGGATTTTGTTGGTAGCAAGTAGCATCCCCGTGGCTGCAGAAAACAAAAGTGCTGATGATAGTTTAAGAGCCAAAACTGGTGCACCATCATAGCTACCTGCAACACCAGCCATGGTTGAAGCCGTGAGTGTTAGCATGTTGATGGAGTTTAGTAGGAGCGTGTTCCAATTCACACGCTGTTCTCCTACGTTGTTATGCATTTCAATTCTGTCAGCTACGGCCTCCAAGATTGCATAGAGCTGAATAATGGCTTTGGAAGTTGTGGAGTTATATAGATCATGATGCTTTTCACTTAATTGGGATTTTTCTGTGGTGAATTTGTCTAAGTCTTCAACCAGACTTCTCCTAGATGATGCTTTTGGAAGAGAAAAGGAAACTCTAGTTAGTTTTGGGACATTGAGAGAACAATTGAGTCTCTTCAAAGAAGAAGAAGAACGTGAAGAAGAATGTAAAGGGTTATTAACAAGTAGCGGCAAAGCTCGTAAGGAATACATTGTATAGGTTATTAGGTTGTAAGATTTTTGGAGTTTGGTAACTTTGGTTTCGGAAAAGTGTTGAATTAATGAATAAATTGAGAAGGTTAGGTACTTCGTATATGCGTATTTATAATAACATAAGAGAAGGTGCTAGATATTGAGAAAGAAAAAATTAAGGAGCTGAATGGGTCCGCCTAACGTAGTTGCTTATTTCAGATTGACCATTTCCTGTTCAAAATATTGTAGCCAATGGCATGATCTCAACATCTCAACATCTCAACATCATGTGCTGACGTTGTCATGCGAAGCATAACATTCTTAAATGAAGGCTTGTAGTACTTTCCTTTCAGAAAAATTCTTAGGTATTGAACACAAATCAGTGCTGTACAACTGTACAAGTATATGCATATACTAATATGCTATAAAATACAGGAAAAAATTAAATGAATATGTTTATAGAGCAATGAATTTTGAACATCCAAATTTTTAAACATCTAATCAATATTTTTTATTTTTTATTTCTCTCTTTTTATCATATCATATCATCTATCATACTTTTATATATATATATATTATTTCACTCTACTAGGTGTCCAAAAATTAATTTTGATATGTATAAGAAATTATAAAATTACTTTAAAGGTAAAAAGAAAAAGGAAAGAGAGAAAAGTCATTAGTTTTATTTTTTGGTAACAAAAAATTAACAATTAACAACTCATATTTATCCATTAAAAAAATTTATGTGTATATTTGTATATGACCTAAAACGTCTAAATACATATGTAACATCATTAGTAAGTGATTATAGAAGCTGTTTTTAAAATTAAAGATTCATATTAAAAATAACTATATAATTAAATTTAATTATACTTACTAACTGAAAATGTGCATGCTTTCTTTATATTTTGAATATAACCAGTACGTCTTATTCTTTTATCTTACTTTACAAGAATGCAATATGTCATCCAAAGAATTTTAACAAGTGGTCATTCCTTAGTGCCAAGGCTTTTACCTGGTCTTTAAATAACTTGTAAATTGTCGAGTTTGAATAAAGAATAAAGAATACATGGTTGACCTCCCTCCCCCAAGAAAAAAGAAAAAGATTAATTTTCGAATACGAAGAAAAATCGCAAAGGTCAAAATGCTGCCCATTCATTTTGAATTTCGTCTTGAAAAGTAAATTGGACAAATTCTTTGGGTAGGGGGTGACGGGGTGTGCTTATTAACTTAAAAGAAGATGTTAAGGAAAAAAGAGCATGGCATGCATACAACTACGAGCTTCATTTTCGGACTGGATCTAGTAAATCGAAACGGAAATGATTAGCAAAACAAGGAATTTTTTTTATGAGCCAGTAAAACAAGGACTTGTTTTTTAAAAATAAATAAATAAATGACAATGACAAAGTGACTTAATAATATATAAGAGGATATGTCTTTTGTAAAAAAAGAAGGAGGATATGTCTGTAAATTTAATTAATATTCTTCAGTTAATTATGTACACTGACATTAAGTTGATACAAGTAAAATTAAGTTTGGAATTTAAATTTATAGATACAAAAATATAATTAAGAATAAAGATGATCTCATTAAAAGTAGTTTACTCGATTTTGCGATAAAAATTAATTAATCATTAATAAAATTAATAAGTAGTACGTGAGGATACATTTTGCACTACAAATACTTGGTTCAGATGGGGGCCTTTGGCTAAGTTTTGTGGGATTAATTTGTTCATACAAGGTATATGGGATAGTGAAACATATGTATATATAGTGCCTTACTAGACTCCTCCCATTTCTTTTGTATGTACTTCCCTATCTTTTCGATATATAAAATTATACCTTTTGCTTTTAAAAAAAATTAAAGCTGATAAATATTTTACACTTGTAATATATTCACTTAAATACAGTTTATTCTCTACAAATTGTTACACATGTACTTAATTAATGAAAACGACTATAATTATATTTTAACATCTACGATATATCTCCTCATTTTATTTTAAATCAGCCAAATCCTAGACCGGAGCAAAGGGTAACTTTCATTAGCGGGAATATATAATATAATGCATGTCAGATTATTTATTTCTTCATTATCCAAGAGAAAAGAATGCTTCTTTCTTCATCCTTTGAAAATGTAAGTCCTCGACTGTTTCCCTACTGTATTTTAATTGGCTCCAACCAAGTTGATTAATAATTATAAATTAAGTTAATCTTTGGTCAGAAAGAGAAAATAAATTGAAAATATCATTAAAGATTAAAAACGGTTCTGATATACATTAAGGTGAGTTCTAAATTCAAAATGTATTTTTCAGATCAAATTCAAACACAAAATATTATTTAACATTGAATATAGATTGAATATAAGGAGCATGCAAGCATATCTCAAACTCTTGGACTCAGTTCTGGTCTTGCGTGCCGACGTGTACTGGGCTAGTATGACAAGCAACTATTGTTGATGCTAGCTATGTGGCGCACATGATATGTACATACATTTTTACTCATTCATTCAAAATATATATAAATGTGATAAAATAAATATTTGTGTTCCCTAATTCTAGTATGTTAAGTTAGTCTTTAAAAAAAATTGTTATAGTTTTTTTATATATTTTATTTATTTATTTTGTTTTAGTATAGTCTTTTTGTTAAGTCATTAATTTTAATAAAGGTTAAAAATTATCATAATTTTGTAATTAATTGCACAAAAAACACTAAAATATTTTTTGCTGGCAAATTGTCGCAATTGAAAAATACCAAATTCAAACTAAAGAATAGAAAGACAGAAATATCAAAATAAAATAATTAAAATAAAAGTTAAAATATCAAATAAATACCAAAAAAAATAGAAAGTCCAAATATTATTTTACCAAATTTCATTTATCAATAATTTTCTCATCTCCTTCATCTGGCCGAGAATCAAGATGGAAGAAAGCCCAAGAAACTGAATCATGACTCTTCTATTATATTGACAATAAAGTATATTTGATTGACAGTAAATAATATTTTATAGTATACGAAGCTAAAAAAGGTTCACATTGGTAAATGATGTTGTTATAAGTCTTATTGCGCGCCTTAATTATAAACTTAAGAATAACCATAAAGAGAATAGTCTATGTTTGTGTTAATATTTTTTCAGTCCCAAAATAATAGTTATTTCAAATTATTTTATACAAATTAAGAAAAAACAGTAAATAAATATAAAAAATAATAATTTTACAAACTTAACCTTAAATCATTATTAATTTAATGTCATATTGAAAAATTAACATGACAATTATTTTAGGATAAATTTTTTTCTCTTATATAATAATTATAATGAAACAAATGAAATAATGTATATTTTTATTATATTAAATTAAATAAGAATAAACTAAAAGATTAAGAGCTTTAACATTAAGAAAGAAATTATAGAAAGAAACTATCGAATCAATTTAGCAACATAACCAAGTGATTGGACACATATAAGTGGTTAATGTGCTGAAGTTAAGATTAATTGTTTGGATAGTATTCGAGGTTGATATTTGATAAAAATAATTCTTAGACAGACTTTATTTATCTTTCGGTCGAATTTGAATTAATTAGGATCTCTTTTTCTTAATGAAATGGAGAATTAAGATTAAAAAAATCAATCAACACCACCTTTATTGTTAGAAAAAATTACTTCATCTTTATAATTTGCTAATATCTTACTTAGTTATGCAGATTTGTGTAAATAATGTAAGGTCAAAAGATTGAGAGATACCAAGTGTAATTTCATCAAAATTCAACGAGTGTAAGTGTTATTTATCCATATGGTTATTCTATGTAAAAATATAAAATTTTAAAATTAATATCAAATTATCATTGACTAAATTGCTATAATTATAAATTCATTTTGTTTTAGTTAAAAAAATATATTTTTAATTCAATATATGCATCAGGATTTGAAATAAAAATTAAAATTATGTAAAGTATAAACAAAAATAAACTAAATTCTCATGAGAACCTACGTGGTTCAATGAAACATAAATTAACTCCTAAACCTTATTTTTTAAGAAGGATTCAAATTAAATAAGAATGAAGAGTGGATTGCATTTAAAAAACTGTAATAGAACATTTTAGAATAATGATATTTTTATGAAACTTTTTTGCAACAATTCTTAATGTCCGAGATAAATATATAGAAGAGTAAAAATGTAACATAGAATGAACATGTGACACAAAAATAGACATATAAATGAATTATAAAAAGTGTGATTTTTTTTTAAGAGAATGATTTTTAATTAAAATGCAATCACATGCAGCGTACAAACTACTTATTACAATATGCATGTCATCTAATTACATGACTGTGTGAAATTATAAAGCCATTTGCCACTGTAGCATATGAAAAGTCAAAAAAACTTTTATCATACTGGTGAAGTAAAAAAAATAAAAAAAAAAATCCACCTGCTTAGGTGGGTTACAAGCATTGAGAATTTAATTTACTCTTGTATATGAATAGCTCTACTCCCTTTCAAAGTTCATTAGTTAATTTGACTATTCCATCCAGGGTTTGGCCCAACTGTAAATAAGAACAATGTTTAAGAGATTTTTTTAATTCAAATGTGAAAATTATATTTGAAGTCCTTTCACTAATATATGTGATATTTTTTTATTATATGGGATCTTTTTTGTTCTATAAAAATTAATAGAAAATATTTTTTTATTCATGGATCTAAAGTTTTAGTTGTAGTTATTTTACTTTTGAATGAACCTCGATCCTATCCAAGGAAAAAATAAATAAATAAACATGTGTTGTTTAAGTGTTTTTTTTCTTCTATTTTATAGAGAAATGTGTTTTCTATTATTATAAAAAGTGGATAAGTGATCTCTCGAGTTATATTTTTTTTAGTTAGTACAAATATTTCTCTAGTCTTATAATATGTGATTTTTTCTCCTTATCAATTAAGGGTTTTCACATTAAAAAATATATTTTTATTTACTTTTAATTCTAATTTTAGTTGTGAGATATTATCTATTATTTTGGTACTTAAAAAAATTGTTAATTTTATAATTAAAATTATTTTAAGAATAAATTTTGATTGATTAGCAACACGTTTTAAAAAATACTGATGGTCACAATTATATACTAAAAAAGTATTATAAAAATTCTTTGTAGATGTGTATCCTAGCTCAACATTATGACTAATAGCAGCAAGAGTCAAACATTTATATTTTATAATACAAATGTTTCAAACTTTCAATAACGAATTCTGTAAACAAATATCGTAGAAGACCAAAACACTTCGATCCTAGTTCTCATAAACAAGTGTGTGATAACTAAGTTCCTTTTCTATAGCAGGTAAAACTGCACAAAAAGAATGAAAGAACACTATTCAACAAATGTAATTCTTCTCAGAAAAGTTTGCTGGCAAATTCGTCTATGTCAAGAACTCCTTCCATGCGATACGAAGCTGATTTAGAAGCAAGTTCCCTCAGTTGTGACACACTCCTTCCCAACTTCAAAGCCATCTTCATTTCAAAGAGTTCCCCATTTTCCCTTCTCTCCAAATCTTCCTCTTCCAAAGTTGATTCAAGAGAAGTTTCCAACATCTTGAAGAATCCCCCAGAGGCTCTGTACATTTCAAAAACCATGCCTACTTGCCCTCCATGCTCAAAGCTGTTAACTGCTGAAGCCAATGACCCAGCCATGAGAGGAACCAATGCTCCCCAAGAACCATTATTGCCTATAAATGCAGTTCCTGCAGCTGCAATTCCTGTGAGCAAAGGCCCTGCAATGGCCAAAGTCTTGTTTACCTTCAAAACCATGTTTCCAAGCCTCTCATAGTCCTCACTGTCTTTTCTCTTCACCACTTCAACAACCTCCCTCAGTTCCATTTCTAGTTCTTCACTCCATCCATTCATCTTTCCCATTCTCTGTGTTGGAGTACAAGGGTAAATCTCGCCAGTATTTAACTCCTTCAGTTGCACAGCACTCTCTGACTTTCCTTTTCCTTTTCCCTCGTAGGGTTTAGAAGGCCACCACACAGCTGGCTCAAACTTCTTAGGGAATTTCTCAAGCATTGCTCCCAACAAGGGAAGTGGGAAAGCCTTGTCGAGCACCAAAACCTTCTCCATTGCACCCTTCACATCTTCCTCCGTAGGGTTATTCCCGAGTGCAAGTGTGGTTTCTATTTCGCTCTGAAGGTTCCTGAACAACCTAGAAGCGTTGCGCTGTTCCTCCGTGAGTTGAGAGGGTTGGACCTTGTTCATGATGAGTGACATCCCCGTGGCTGCTGAAAACAAAAGAGCAGAAGATAGCTTCAGAGCCAAAAGAGGTGCACCTGCACCGCACGTGGCTGCAACACCAGCCATGGTTGTGGCAGTGAGTGTAATCATGTTGATGGAGTTAAAGAGCAACGTGTTCCAGTTGTCACGTTGCTCGCCAATGTTGTCGTGCATTTCAACTCTATCAGCTATAGCTTCCAAGATTGCGTAGAGTTGAATAAGCGCGTTAGGGTTTGTAGAATGCTGTTGTTCATCAATATCATGTGATATTGTGCTGTTGAAACTCTTCTTTTCTAACAATGGACTTGTGTCTTTGGGTTTTAATTCCTCAGCCTGCTTTATGGTGCGTATCTTTGGGGCTGAAACATCCACTCTTGGGAGTTTCTTTGGAACGTGGATTGCGGCATGTATTTTCTTTGAAGACATGGAAGTATGAGAAAGTAGGGTTGAGGTTTGTATGGAAGCCATGAAGGGTTTTAGTTGAAGTTTTTTGTTTGTCTTTCAATACGTAATGTAATGTTTGCTTTTTTGAGTTTAGGACAGCGGGGTTGATGAGGAAATAGTTGTTTTTGGTGTTTAGATACGTTAGTTGGGGGGTAGTATTTATAATTATGAAACCAAAGGGGAGGCGAAAGAGTCAAAATCAAATGAGGAAACCCAATTTGATTGACAAGTTTTATTGACACGGTCTCTGTTCAAAATTCCCAGCTTCGTTGTTGTGGCTAGTTTTGGCTCTCAACATACGACGTAGTAAAACCACACTGCTGCAATATGCGTTTGTTCAAAGGCAAAAGAAAATTAGCATGCATGCAACAAATCCTATGACTGCTCCTTTTTATTTCAGTTATTTTTACATTATTTTTTTCTTCGATACATTGGCTATTGTTGGATAGTCTTTAACTTTGAAATTTCTTTGGCCTTACAAAATACGTCTTTAATTCCCTGCACAATTAGTTTTTAAAGTTGTACTTTTGTTAGACAATAATATCGATCTCGTGTGTGGACTTTATGAGCAAATTAAGATTTGAAGAACGAGGAAAAGTAGTTTTAGAGTGAAATTTGGTTTTAGGCACTGTATAAAAAAATAAATGTTAATGAATGGCAACAGTAAAAGTTGCTAAATAAATGTTAAAAGCTAATCTTTATGCCAATGTTAGCTGTCTTGGCCGTCATTACATATATCAGGAGCAAAACGGAGCACGAAGTTCTTATCCTAATTTAGGAAAGAAAAAAATAAATGAACATCTTATATACTATTAGACACATAATAAGAAAGAAAAAAAAAAGAAAAAAAATATAAATATTATAAGATTTATGATTTGATAGAAAAAAAAAACAACAAAAAATTAAGAGATATTAATTAGGTGTTTAAAATGAAAAAATATCCAAATATCACTGTTCTTTTGCAAATACAATTATCAGTTTATCATGTTTAGTTTGAACCAAGATAATATCCCGTAATTGTGCTTGAGATTGATCATTGATAAAAGTCAAGGACAACGTAACAGGGGAAGTGGGCGCGTTGAGCCAACGGCAACTCTACATTGATGTGTCAATAATGTATAGCTGAATTTATTTGAAAAATACTGTACTAACGAAGATGTTCCGCAATAGCTCACGCTGGGCCAAAAAGCCTTATAAATTTCATATATGCATGGGTCAAATATATTTATTAATTTATTCTTTGTAAACAAATATTTTTCTATTCAGATAAAACAATTTATCCATTGTTGAAAAAGATAAATTGATTCAAAGCTATACTTGGTTATTTTTTTCCTTTGGCCAAATTTATCAAGTAAAGTGCCAGAGGGGCCGTAGAGACCAATAAAGACACAATTCATAGGATTTTACAGAATAGACTTATACTACACAAAAAAATTATTCATTCAGAGCTACTTATATAATTAATAGATCTAGCTCAAAGAGATGCTATCAAGCAAAATTTTGAATGATGTCAAAGAAAGTTGAACATAAGTTTATGACAAAAAAAGCAAGAGTTTTCTTTTAAATTATTAACCAATGTGTCAATATGCAGATAGAAAAATGTTACATGGACATTTATTATATTATTTAACACCTAGATAGATAAAGGGAAAAAAAGAGAAAAAAAAATATAAATATGATAGAATTTATGACGTGATAAAAAGAGAAAGATAAAAAAAATGAAAAATATTGAAGAAGTGTTTAAAATGATGAGATGTTTGTGTTAATGTAAATATTGACTACTTGTTTAATTTTTTGTGTGTAAAGCATAGTATTTTTTTTATGGTATAGTGGTTAACTGAGAAGAATGAATTGGAGAAAATTCTAATAAATATTTTATGATCCGATATATCGTTTCACTTTCTGGTGTTATGATTTATGGATTTTCCTTTCAATAGTTAACTATATTTCTAAAGGAAGGATCATATGCATATCAACGTTCACCAACCGGGGAAGAAGGGGTTTGGTCCTCCCATAACATAACCAACCAAGATTTAAATATCGAGTAAGAGAACTATTAATATTTAAAGTTCAACAGTAGTGCTGTAAACATGATTGTTTGTAAATAAAATATACATGTGAAGAGCTAAACAAAAATCATATTCACATATATTAACATTCTTTTCTTTTTGTAGGACAAAAAATAATAAAGATAAAAAGGAAATCATAAAAATATAGTTCCCTACAAAGACTAATTACCTAGGCTTTGGTTGGAGAGATATGGAGAGGATCGGAGATGGGTGATTTTTATAAAATTTTATTATTTGGTTTAATTTTGAGGACTGGAATAGAGGAAAGCAAAATCACCCCTTATTTCATTTTTACTCCTCTCAAATATTGAAGGATTTAGAAGAGAGAATTCAAAATATTTTAAGTGTATTAATTAAAATATTTCTGCTTAGTATTGAAATCTAAAATTTTAAGTGCATAAAAGCAAGTTAATTTTTAAAATTTCTTTCTCTTGTAAATAAACAACAAAAGGACTATTACTTTTTCTCTCCTTTTTTACAATTCCATCCCCTCCTTTAAATCAAATAGTCACACCATTTTTTTATTCTTGAAAACATTTTATTTTAAAAATAAAATAAATTAAAATATATTTTTAATCCTTATAAAACTAACTGCTTTCAAAAAAATCCCTATAAAATGAGCTTGTTTTAATTTCAGTCCTTATAAAAAATTTCTTTATTTTTCATCTCTCTAAAATTTTAAATTATTGTTTTTAGTCCCAATAAATGAACAAGTTTTTGATTTTCATTCCGATAAAATATTTTTCATTAGTTTTAATCCCTCAAATCTAAAATCGCTATTTTTCGTCCTAAAGTTCATTCTAATGTAAATAAATAACATTTATTTTAGGGATCCAAAATATTTTGTAAAGGTATTATATGTCTTTTTATGCATAAGAAGTAAAGGTATTATATGTTGGTATTCTACCACAAACAATACAAAATTTTACCAGGGATGAACACTTGACCTTCCGCTAAAAACACAAGTCATTAACAAGTGTCACATGATAGAAGGGATCAAAGATAAATTTTTAATATTTTGAGGAATGAAAATCAAAGAAAAAAATTATAAGGACGAAAATTGAAACTTGCTAATTTTACATAAATTAAAAATATATTTAAGTCAATAAAATAATAAATTCATAAATGTTTTTCAAGAATCAGTTTTTCAAAATGATAGAATAATTCAAATTAAAAAGAAAACTAACATTAATTAAGGTGCTGTTTTTAAACCAATCTTTTTCTGTTTCTTCTTTCAGAACATATTACGGTGAAAGCTTGAGCTAGCCTTGAAGTACCCGCGTGAAGAGGGACATGGGAGCTGCAAAATGCAAGAGAGTTTATATGTTGTTTCCGTTAATATGAGGGGTTTTGATATAGTGGTTTCTTTAATTAATAGTAATTAAGTTACATTATTATCTCATTATTTTAATATTTAATGATAATTTTATCATATATATCTCCACTTAATATCTATATAATTAAAATGTTATTTTAAAAAAATTATCTTCGTGTATCTTTTTCAATGTCTAGACATTTAAAGTGTATTTAATAATCAATTTTTATGAGAAATACATTTTAACATGTTGTCCTCACTCAAATAAAAATTTGTAATTAGTTATAGCACGTCATACATAATATTATTGTACCTATTGTTGTTCATCTAAGAAATGACAATTAGTGAAACACTAAATCGAAAGGAAACATTTTGACTCGCGTCATTCATTCTTGGATCCATGAATTAAATCACAAAATTTCTAATGATTAACAATTTTCTCTGGACACCCCCTCACACTCAAGATCTCCTCTTTCTTCTTCATATCGTTGTCACCTTCTTCTACTTTGGTAACTAATGGTCCGATAATTATTAGTAGCTTGTACTCTTCGTTGGGTCTCTTTGGATATAAGTCAGACGTGCTTTTGAGAGCTTCTTTATATATAGTATTTTTTTCAGTAAAGAAGCTTACAAAAGTACTTCTAGTCTTGTATTAAAAAATGATTCAATTCAAACTCGAACTGAAACCTAAAATGTGAATATGTTTGTTGTTGAGGGTTTTGGTTAATTGCTTATCGAGATATTTGGTTAAGTGAGATTAAAAAGTTTAATTTTTTCAAAATATTTTAATTATATATGAACTAAATTGAAACATATAATAAAATTATCATTAAAAATCAAAATAACAAGATAATAATATAACTTGATTATTGAAAAATCAATGTTGTCAAAATCTCTCAAGAGAAATATTGTTTGTGAGGGTCATCCTCTCCTTTGAATGCACCCCTGGCCATTGTCAACTTGTTTCTCTCCACCTTCAGTTCTGAGTCATTTTTAACTTTTTTACTTCACTTTTACGAACGGAGCATACCTTCTTCTATGGTCAACAATATTATATCAACTTTTATTCCTAACGGTCACACTTATTTGTTCGGATAAAACAAACACATAACCACATATATAACTTTATTTTTTTCTTCAAAAAAAAATAAAATACAAACTTCCTTTTGTGGCTTAAGGTAAATGGGTGAAGATATATATCTGGAAACTCACAAATTTCAAATAAGTCATCTCACTTCTAATTTCTCTTTATCACTTTGTTTTTATCACATTACATCACCTATCAAATTAATCTCTTATATTTTTTTACTTCTCTCAAAGTGTAAACATCTATAGAAGTGTTCAAGAATCATTATATTTTTCAAAGTAAATATTCAACGGGATGACATAACCTCACAACTGGGTGCTACCATGTTGGAAAAAAATATATATGTATTTTGTACGTTGCACATACTAATTAAAAGACTAAAGAGGTTTAAAAAAAAAACTAATTGAGGTTGTTTGGTCTCATTTTATTTTACATACGTAATAAATATTAAGCATATGTTTGTATGGAGTACTTGAGAATTCTAAAAACAAAAAAAATAATTGCTTCAATTAAAAAAAATCATTTTTATTTTTGTTTGTTTGGATAAAATCGTCAAATTCCCTTTTTCAATATTTGTGTTTAGATAAAGTAATCAAATTTCCTTATTTCATGTTTTGATAAATTAAACTTTTTTTTCATTTTTAAAATTTTGTATTTTAACATAGAAAAGAGGAGAGAGAAGAAGAGTGAGGGAGTGAACATTTTGAAATACCAAAACTAATTTTTGTTGTGTATCATAAATTGAAATTCTTGTGACAAATCCAACGTATCATCCTTAAATACACCCAATGAAAAATGTATAAGTAATTAAAATAAAAAAATAATGTAAAATAAAAATAAAAAAATTAATCAATTTTTTTTTTTTAAAAAAAAAAAAAAAGAAATCCACGATTCTCTCTATCTTTTCGAACTAACAAACCTTCCTCTTATCTCCGTTGCTGCCCATCACAATATTTTGTGGCACGGAAGGAGAAACATAGGGCAAAGATTTCTTCTTGGAACGAGACATCAGAATGAGCACTAAAAAAAGTTAAAAGGAAATTACAGCTAGATAGTTAATCCACATTTGGAGAAAGGAATTAGGAAAATGGAATTACAAAATTGAATCAAGGGATACAGTTTGAAATTGAAACAATTGAATGTGAAGGTAGAGACAGAATTAAAATTTTCCAAATTACAATATTTATGATCGAATTAGAAGCTAAATCATAACGTTAATCCGATATCTAATTTGTTGGTTCCTAACAGTTACAACACCACAAGAGGAAGAGACTTTGATGTCTTGCATGTATAGATTTAGATGGATGGGGTTCTAGTTATCCAGAGAGATGAGAGGAAGAAGTATATCCAAATAAAGGAAATGTCATTTTTTTTTAAAAAAAAAAATTTATTGTTATATACTATTTTTCATGTTGGCATTCTTTTTATTTTAACATTAATATTTGTAAATCTTTTATTGATTGTGTCTAAAAATAATGTGTTGAATTTGTGTCTAGAAAAGAATTTCTCCATAAGAAGTAACAACCACGTGGGTTAATCCTTACACTTTGTGAAGATATTTTTGGGACAACAACCATAAATGAATAGTTTAATAATGCACACGAGACACGAATTGCAGTCCCAGACGCAGTTACCTGTTCTGTTATTGAGTCAAAGGGTGTGAGTGAGTGTGAGCAAGATGGGTTCTTTGGCAAAGCAGGGACTCAACAATTACGTCAAACAGCTCCAGCAACACCCTCTGAGAACCAAGGTTCTACTTTTTCTGCATCCATCACACTTTTCAATTTCAATTTTTTTCTTTTTTTTCATTTTTCTTTTGCATCTATTTTCGTTGACCGATTCATTGGGGTTTAAATTAGGTAATCACTGCAGGGGTACTATCAGCGATCAGCGATGTTGTGTCTCAGAAACTTACTGGGATACAGAAACTTCAACTCAAACGTCTTCTTTCCAAAGTGGTCAGCGTCTTGTCCTTTTTTTTTTTTTTTTTTTTTTTTTTTTTTTTTTTTTTTTTTTTTTTTTTTTTTTTTTTTTTTTTTTTTTTTTACTCTTGTCATACAACTAGTGTAATAACCAAAATTTCTAATATGAGTATATTATAGTCCACTTGAGTGATGCTCAAATTGCCCTCCCTTGATAGATTAATATGTGCTGTATCTCAGGGGTCTATTTTCTGTATTCTTTTCACGGCTCTGAGCATTATTGGTTTGAATAATTAGGTTTGAATTTCTGCTAAAAACTATGGGACTTTAAAAAGGATGGAATGAGGACTCTGAGTTGAAATTTCAAAGGTTACTGGACTAGTGTTCAAATCAAAACATCATGGATTCTGTTAAGTTTGCAAATTGATGGCAATCTGGTCAAAGAAAAGAAGAATACTCTTATTACAAGGTTTTCTCATAGCTGATAGTCTCATTTACATTAAAATAAACTAAAATATGTGCAAATTGATCTGTCTGGAAATGGGAGTGTAATAGGAACTGGTTCAGATTGCGAAAAGAAGAAGAAGAATATTATTGATTTGTAACTGCTACACAGTGATCTTTCCAGGGAATCACTACCTCCATACACTCTGATAAGAGATACCCAATCCTCACTGCCTCTCCCCTATTTATAATTTCCCTCTTTAGTTAGTTATAACTAATTCATCCTTAGTTATACTAACTGCCTTAGTAACTAATTATTACTATCTAAACCCCCTGTAATATGTTTCACCCCATCTACCACTCTTATCAGAGTGTAATTTTTCAAATGAATGGGAAGATGGTGTAATTTAAGCATCTCAAAGATGAGTGTATTTAATTCTTCTAATATTTGTGTGGAAGAGAGAGTGCCAGACTATTCAGGTTGGACTTTTGAGGGTTTGGGGTGATAGGAAATTGGAACTCTATTGTCAAAAGCTGATTTTAAAAAAGCTGAAATGGTTTTGTTTTCTTTGGTTTCACTAAAAAACAAATCAACATGTTGCTGCTCATTCTGATGGAACTACATTGCCTGCATAATCATTTATGTTTTAACTACTACAGTTATGTGTGGCTTGTGCTTTTTGTTTTTATATTTATGCATTAGGAATCATGCAAATCGTTTATTTCATGCAGATTTTCGGAGCTGCTTATCTTGGACCCTTTGGACACTTTTTTCATTTAATACTGGATAAAATTTTCAAAGGAAAGAGAGATTCAAAAACTGTGGCCAAGAAGGTAAGACTGCAAAACCTCCTGTTCTAACTATATCTATCACGCCTGAATTCAGGCATTGTGGTTGGCACCTGTGTAATCAATCTGCTATTCTTACAGTTTTTGCAGCTTGAAATATCAGCTAATTTATGCAGTAGTGTTGAAAGCACTTTGAATCCTTAACGGTAAAGAATTTAGGGGAAATGAAATAATTTACAAATCCTATCAAAAGTGGCAGGGTTTACAAGTTTGTACTTGTGTAAGTTGTGTTATATTGCACTCAAAATGCTGCTATTCATGAATTGAATTCTTAAACAGTTAAAACTAATATCATTCCAAACATATTTTACAACAATTTGTTTATAATTAAATGAGTATTTTTTATTTTATATAGCACCTCTCTCAATACAAATGAGAGAAAAGATGATGTATATAACTTATCCTTCTGTCACAATTCTTCTTTCTTTGATTATTCTTTTTCAGGTTCTGATTGAACAGTTGACATCTAATCCTTGGAACAATTTGCTTTTCATGATTTACTACGGATTAGTTGTTGAAGGTTAGTCATTTTTCAACATCTAACTTCTTTATTTACATTGAAGAAGCATGGAAATACTCCAAGTAAGATACAGGTGGAAAATGTGGACAAATAGAATAATTATCATCAGTGTCAAAAATAGGGTACCCAACTCTGACATTCTTGGTCAACTATTTGTTTACTTATTAAATAAAAAAAAATGAGTTATCCTAAAAATGATGTGTGAATGGCATGCTTGGTTGGTGAGTTGTGTACTTGTGTGTTTATGATGAAAAAGTGGATTTCAGGCCAACCTTGGGTGAATGTGAAAGCTAAAGTTAAGAAGGATTATCCATCAGTGCAGTATACATCATGGACGGTAATATTCTATTACAAATGTAGAAAATAACAGAATTTACTGGAAGACCAATTTTTTGTTTTTGACTTTAGAACCCCCAATGAATTGAAGGTCTGGCCTGTTGTGGGGTGGATAAATCACAAATTCATGCCTCTTCATTTCCGTGTTGTTTTCCAAAGCTTAGTAGCATTTTTCTGGTACGTGTTTTTTGTTTGCCTTTTCCTCTACTTTCTTTGACTTGTTAATGATCATTCCCTTTGGTAAACAACAACTAAATTGAGATCATTCACTGAGTGTATTTTATTTCAGGGGAGTATTCTTGAACCTTCGAGCTCGATCTATAGCATTGATTAAAGCCTGAAGCAAAGAAGATTACTGTATATGTTCTTGCTTGCTAGGAGATTGTTACTCTTTCCTGTGTAGTTTGCATCAGTTTAAACAAAACAAAAGAGTATCTGCTTTTCAAGTTAATGTGTTGGCAAGATCTTTTAGTTTGTCCGATTATTTAGACATGGTTAATTTGTGGTTCTCGGAATATAGAAGTTTGCGAATGTTAATGTGTGTTTAGACAAACGTTGAAAAAATTGATTTTGAAGAAATGTAATTTATGTTTTAGATGTTTTATTATAAAAATTAGTTAATAGTAAAATTCATTAGAAAATTTTTTATTCAATGCAAAAGCAATTTGAAAATGTTTTAATTTAGAATCAATTATGGATTTAGAAACCATTTCACAATGTAGAATCAAGAACTAAAAATTTACCTAAATTCACATTAATTGGTATTTTAACGTGATTCAAGAAAATTCATGGGAAATCAAGTACACACTTAATCCTCATGTGAAAATGTCAAATGAATATTGGAGAATAAGCAATAACTAAGCGTCAATAAGTTCATTGTTCTTGGCAATTTTGTCAATGGATGAATATATTTTGGGAAATTCTTGATTCATTTTAGAGGAAATTCATTTCTTCCGGGATCATTGCCGTCATTTGATGCAGCTGATCTATGGTTGAACAAAAGCAACTAGATGGTTATAATTGATGAGCCATAACAACAATTCTGAAGTAATAATTTCTCAATTTTTAACCATTCATAATGTTAAAGGTTCATAAACAGAACATCACAATTTGAGAAACATACTAATATACTAATAAATAGATCATTGTATCGTTAGGATTTTATGCACTTTTATGAGAAACGGTATGAAGGGATTGAAGCATCGCAAGAGTCAAAAATCCCAATCAGGTTGTATTTGTATACCTGTATTGTCAAAATCTATGTTGTTGAATCCTCAGAGGAAGCTGTGACATGTGCTCTATTTCAAGTCACGTGAAAGTTGAGACAACTCTTCGCGTTAGGTTAGGTATCTAATTGATGTTAGCAAGTTCATATACCGAAAGTATAGGACCGTTGACTTGTTGCCTTATAAAGCTGAAAGTAGAGTTATTATATATGCTTATAAATTTTTTACACACTAATTTCAAAAAAAAATAAAATAGAAAGGGTATGATATGATATGATTTCTTTTTTGGTGAAGACATGATGTGATTATATTAAATATAGTATCCATGCTCTCATTTTCATTATCGTCAAAGTTTAATTGATGGGAAATAGTTTCAATAATTAAACATTTTCATCATATGAATTCCAATATAACAACCAAAATTTGATTGCAAATCACACTATACATGTTTTAATGATTTTATTCTTAAAATGTAATATAGTAACTATTTTTATATGTTATGGGTTTATGGCAAAATACATATAAACTTCGAATAATCATAAATTTTGATAGAAATGTCTGATAGAGACGGATTTTATGTCAAAATACTCAAAATTAAGAGAAGTAATTAGACAAATAAAAAATAGCATGCAATTCTCTAATTGAATAAATAAAAAATTAGAAAATAAGAAATTTTTTGAAAGTTTGAAGATTAAATCGTGATTTTGAGGTATTTAGAGGCCTCCTTTGGAAAAAAATTTTTTGGCCAAGTCTCCTTCAGAAACTTGCCCAGGGCTTCTCCTCTCAATTTCGAGCAAGTGGCCACCAGTTTCGTCTCAATCAGACATTCCAGTCAAAAGTTATGACCTTCCGAAGTTTGTATATATTGCGTCGCAAAATGACACGTGTCTCAAAATGAAACGTGTCAGTACTTGATGAATCACGTCCCCCTGAGGCGTGACTGAGCTCCAGTCACGCTTGGGTGGGACGTGTTTGAACACATCTCCATGAGACGTATTTAATTGCTATACATTTGTAAATAGTTTGGAAACTATAATATTTTCGTAATTTTTTTATTAAAATGGTTATATTTTAATTTTTTTTTCCCGTCTAGGTGTTCTATTTGAGAAATTTGGGGTTCTGATATGTCTATTTAGGTTCAAAATAATTTAATTTTATCTAATTATATATTTTACATTAAATAACCATGGGCACTAAATAGCAAAATTTAAAACTTCACAACAAATAGATGATGGGTCATTAGTAAATGGCGTGTTCGTTTGATAGACGAACACTTAGTCAAGGTACCAAAACCCTCTAGGTGCGAAAAAATCTGCCTTATAATAAATATAAATAGTCAAATACATGCTATGAAAATTGAGGTATAGTATTCCCAACTTGGGAAAAGGTGATAGATGTGTGAACGAGGGAAATCTTTTTTTTTTTTTTTTTTTTTTTTTTTTTTACCGAGGTTGCTCAAAAGTTACAATCACAATGCGTAGGTATTATGTGAGGAACTGGTCAGAAAATGGAGCCTCTGACCATTGAGTTATACTTGACAAATATGTAGCATTAATTTCAAAGTTATCTTGTTAACAACCGCGGCACCCTACAGTATCAATCATGGAAAAACAATTTTACTCAACCCACGTGAAAGAATGCAATTAATGTAAGGGAAAAGAAAAGGACTTCCAGTTATAGTACGTACTTTATTGAACTCTGTCAAAGTTTAATCAAATAAATGCTGGCCACGTACTAAAATATTAAGCACAGCCATGTGACTTAATTTCTTGTGGAGGTATATGTACGTTTTATTATTGCAGATATTAATATCATATTATAGTTGTTGGTTGTCAAAAAGGCAGGTTAAAACATTCACAAGACGTTCATTTTTTTTTTCTTTTTGCAAAGTCAATAATTAAAGTCTTCTTCAGGTCATGTTTTATGTTATTTAACAATTTTTTTTGTTGGTATTACAGCCTTGCAGGTTTTACTCGTTATTTCTGTTGAAAGTCAGCATAGGAGGGAGAACCCGGAGCAGATGTAGCCAAAATGAAAGGACAAACAGAGATTTCAATGCTCACAACTTATTCAGCCGTGTGGGGAAATTTTTCAATCACATTCCACCTGCTTATATATATGAATGTTCTACAAGAGAAAGTGGCGGAATTCAATCACATACACCCTAACCATTACTAGTTAAGGCCTTCATAAAAAAAACAGCTAGAGCACATGGGAACCACTATGTTTTCAAGCAAATTTTCTTCTTTCTCATATTGCAGTTCAAGAAGAATAGCTGCCACAATCAATGTGCCGAAGATTAAGGTAACCAAAATCTCGACTCCAAGGCCTCCCAACAAAAACTTGGTGGCAGAATTGAATTATCTAAATAACTACATTTCAGCCACCAGCACAACTCATGCAAAAGAGAATCCTTACTACTCCAATATCAGCACTAACAGTTCCACCGCACCTAGAACAAGCACACCAAATTCCATTGAGGCTGTTAAGCTTCATTTGATTATGGAGATTGTAGCAGAAAGAATGGAGATGCACAAGAATATCGGAGCACAGCGCGACAACTGGAACCGCCTGCTAACGACATCTGTTAATATGATCACTCTCTCTGCTGCAACCATGGTTGGCCTTGCAGCTGTTGGTTCAAGCGGAGCACCTATTGTGGCCTTGAAGGTGTCCTCCACAATTCTTTACATGGCAGCCACAGGGTTACTTGTGGTCATGAACAAAATCCAGCCATCACAGCTTGTAGAGGAGCAGAGAAATGCTGCTAGGTTGTTCAAGCAGCTTCATAGAGAACTCAGAACAAGGCTTTCTGTTGGGAATCCTGGTGAAAATGATGTTAACGAAGCAATGGAGAAAGTCTTGGCATTGGACAGGGCTTACCCTCTTCCTCTATTGGGCTCAATGCTAGAAAAATTCCCTCAAACTGTGGAGCCAGCAGTGTGGTGGCCTAGACAGAAGCAAAGGTGTGTGAGAAAAGAAGAGTTTGGTGGGATTGGGAATTTGAAAGGGAAGAATGGATGGGATGCAAAGTTGGAAGATGAGATGAAAAAGGTTGTGATGGTTTTGAGAAAGAAGGACATGGAAAACTACTTGAGGTTGGCTAAAGGAGTTTTGAACTTCAACAAGGTATTGGCAGTTTCTGGTCCACTACTCACTGGCCTTGCAGCTTTAGGATCAGTTTGTTTGGGTTCTGTGAATGCATCTTGGCCTGTTATGCTTGGGGTTATTGGAGGAACTTTGGCAAGTGTTGTTAACACATTAGAGCATGGGGGGCAAGTAGGGATGGTGTTTGAGATGTATAGGACAACCAATGGCTTCTTTAAGCTCATGGAAGAGAACATAGAGCTAAATATAAATGAACAAGATCCTCATAAAAGAGAAAATGGGGAATTGTTTGAAATCAAAGTTGCTTTACATCTAAGTAGGAGTCTCTCAGAACTCAGGCAATTTACTGCTTCAATTTCATCCTCACATGAAGAGGATGATTGTGAAGAGTTTGCTAGCAAACTTTTCTAGATAGTGTTATTACCATGTATACTGGAACTATTAAGCTTTGTTTTGTAAATATTCTCATAACAAGAGAATGCTTGTGAATACTTTGTTAGCTGGTATTATTACTATGTGTACTTACTATCATTATTTTTTTTGGTAAATGTGATTTGTAGAGTTTAACTTTGCTCCTATTATTCCTCAACTGGTTGTTAGCTTAGATCCACAGCTAATTAGTTTTTGTGTTAGCCATCTTCATTGGCTTTGTATTGCCTCCAGAATACTGAAAACAAGTGCAAAATAAAAATGAATTAAAACCAACAAGACCCACGTGATTGAGTGCTGTTTCCATTCCTTATTCTTGGGAATCTATTTCTTTTGATTTGGTGTATCTTTGCCACTCTATCCAATGAGCATCGCGACAAAGGATTTGTATTAAGATTAAACTTCAGATTCGGACTGCGTGGAAATTCCCACGTTTTAGATAATCCAACTCTGGATTATTTAATATAACTATTTTTTTCCAAATTGTAGATGTTATTGTATTACAAGTTGATTAATTAAAATTAACAGAATGGTTGAATCTGAAACTTTAAGACTAACCATGAATTATGAAGGACTTGCATTCTTTATGAAGATATTTTTTTCATTATTTTAAAATAAGGGAATTAAATAAAGAAAGAGAAAACAAGAAGTTAACTGATAACGCCTTTTTCTCCTTCATAACTTCATTCGTGGCCATGGAAAAAAGAGTACCTGAAGATGGCTTTTGACATGAGATATAGTAAGCCCCTTACATTCATGAGCTGTAAAACCAACTTTGGTGTGGCCCTGTAAATCCAAATCGATCATATATCAACAGAATTCAAAATTAAAGGTAATCACCATTAGACCATAGCAATTGAAAAGATTATGCCTTTTGTTAGAGAAAAATTAAAAGTGAATGAAATAGGATCTATATAATGTTAACACATCAAGGTTGAGTCTAGCAGAAGTTATGAGTAAGAGGTAATTACTTATAAAAAGTACTCTAATGTTTTAGGTAATAAGTAAAGATTATATCAAATGAATCATACCTCATCTTTGGGTGTCTCTGTCTACCTTCACAGTCATATGCCTATTATTGATTTCTTAACAATTATGTGTAACTGTCTCATCTGAAGTGGAATCTTGTCAAATTATGTTCATGCTACTTTTCTACTTTTCTTTAGAAAATGAGAGAAATTATGTTGTAATTCTCAAACTGCATACATAAAGTAAAACAATAATTTAATTCTTAAGAAATTTCATGCTTGCTATTCAATTCTCAATTCATTTTTGCATACGCTACTCTTCATCCAACATAACAAAAATTAAAAGTAACGAGAAACAAATTTAAATCACAAGTTTAAAGACTAAGTACATAAAAGAGTAATAGAAAATCATTGAACTATATATTACGGAGATAATGTGTATGGTCAATGATTTAAACTTAAAAGGTAATTAAATTTTAGGTTAAATTACTCTATAAGTCCCTCAATTATTTAATATTTTTTAATTAAATCATTGAATTATTAATTTTAATTGGATCTTAAACTTGCATATATTTTTTAATTAGATCATTTTATCTATTTGTTGTTATGAAAATTAACTGTATGAGTTAGTTATGTGAGTTTGCAGTAAAGTTGTTGTAAGGTGAAGTCTACAGAAACTTGTGAAAGTGTGAAAGAATATAGGTTGTGTGGACCTAAAGAGATGAAAGTATTATTTGAAGAATATTGGGATCAAAACTTGTAGAAATGAGAATAATAGCTTGGAGAGAGGTGAGAATACCTAATAACAAATTTCCAGAGGTGACAATGACAATTTGGAAGTTAGAGACTAATTACATTGATTGTGGTTAACTTTTCATAATAACAATTAAATGGAATTATTCAATTAAAAATACAAATTTAAAGACGTAATTAATTAGAAGAAAATAATAACAAATAAAAACTAACATTGATGGTGGTTGAAGGGAAAAAGGATGAGAGAGACTTTGAGTGTTTGAATTTTTCTTACCAACAAAAATTAATAAATTAACAATTAATATTGACCAATAAAAAACAACAAATAAATAAATTTAAAGACCTAATTAAAGAATGTGAGATAATTTAAAGATTTAAACATGCTTTTGGAGTTCCAAATTTAGTTTGATGTTATGTTTGACTTATTTGGAAAATAATTTTTTAACTCACGTTTGGAACAAACTCGGATTTAGATTAGAAGCAATAAATTTTTGCTTTCAAAATAAAAATACTTTTGATATGTATAATTACAATAGAAACATAAAATAAAAGTATATTATCCAAACAAATTTTATTTTATCAGCATATTTTTACAAAAAAAAAATATTTAAACATAAATCATTTTATAGTAAACTTATTTTTATCAAACTTAAGTTTACAATATAATTTTGATTAGCTTTAAAAAAAATTACAATATACTCTTGAGTCTTGATTCAGACTAACGTTTCCAAACTAACATGTACTAAACATAAATAAACGATAATACAATGTGACGCAAAATCAGAAAAATCGAAAGCCTTGGCGACAAAAATAGAAAGTACGGGGACTTGTTAAGAAAACACAAAATCTTTCTTAGGTGTAGGGGTGTTCGCAATCTGAATTGGATAGATTTTGAAGTAAAAAATTATCCGATCCAATTCTTTCGGTTTGGTCATTTGATCATCCATTCGGTTTGAATTTTTTTCAAATCCGATCCAATCCAATCCAATTTTTTTCGGTTTGGATTGGATTGGTTTTCGGTTTTTTAAAAAGTCTAAAAATAAAACTTATGAGACTTATTTTTATCAAAATAGGGAGTATCTAACATAAACAAACACATTCATTGGACAAAAACAAACATCATTTTTTAATTTTCATTAGACAAACACGTTAATTGGACAAAATAAGGAGTAATGAATTGTATTTTTGGTTTTTGGACTATGATAGAGAATAGGCCCAAGTAGATAAAGGGTAAGGTATGGTTTATAATTGGATCGGTTTGGATTGGATCGGTTTTCACCGGCCAATCCGAAAACCGATCCAATCCGGTGAAAATTTTATATTTTTTTTGATTTTTCGATTTTTCGATTTTCGGTTATTTTGGTTTTCGGTTTTTCGGTTCGGTCACCGCGATTTGCATCGATTTGGATCGATTGATGAACACCTCTACTTAGGTGTAATTTGGTTGTATGAAAGAAAAAATAAATTAAAAAATATATATTTGAATTAAAACACAATTAAAAAAAAGTATAAACCCACAATTTTTTTTAAAAAATATTTTCTTTCGTTCTCATTAACCAAACCATCCCGTTTTTAAAAAATTCAATTGTTCTGCTTTTGGAAGGGTCTCACTTCTCTTTTATCTGTCACACACTTTTTTTTATTTTTTATTTATTTTTGTGATTGTGCCATCTCCTGTGGTTTAAGATTGATGACAGTGACGCACAACCTCTAACGGGGCCCATAGATTTGTTAATTTCTCTGATCCCATTGTGAATTTGTGGGGATCTGAATTGCGAAGGAAGATGATTCAGATTCTGTTCACGGTGATATTTTCGGAGGCGGCGATGGTTGCATTGCTGCTGTTCAAGACCCCTTTGAGGAAGCTCGTGATAATGGGCTTGGATCGGTTGACGCGAGGTCGTGGACCCTTGATGGTGAAGACCGTTGCAGAGACCGTTCTCGTGGTGTTGTTGTCGAGTGTGTATAGCATGGTGAAGATTCAGAAGCGTGGGATCGAGGAGGGTGCTGTTGTTAACCCCACCGATCAGGTTCTTATGGCCAAGCACCTCCTCGAAGCAACGCTCATGGGTATGTATTTTTGTTCCCCTTTTTATGAATTGATTTGTTTTCTGAATTCCTCATCTGATTCATGTGTGTGCTAGGTAATCAAATCTCAATCCATTCCTTGCATTAGGATTGTAATTTAATTTGTTAAGTCCTTCTGGGATATGGAATGTATACGTTGCTTTTTGATGCTGATATATTTCTTCCCTTGTTTAAATGTTGGAACAATTTGAGTAATGTAAGATTTGGACCAATTCACATGTGTATGGTTTTCAATGTTGATTTTTCTTTTTTTTCCTCACAAGCAGAAGGCTTTTAGTTGTGTGGCTTGTGTCATTTCCTATGATGTTATTATGTTAAATTTTGTAGCTCAGGATTGCAATGACTATAAGTGGGAGCTTGTTTGGTCTTGATTGTCTGGGCCATGTTAGCAAAGGACACAAGTTGTTTGCCGACACTATGTGGAAATCTTTGTTTTTTTTTTTGGACCAATTGCTTTATATTGACTCCTTTCATGAGGCATTGTAGTGACAACCATAGAGACATTACTTTTTATTCCTTCATTATTTTTTTTGGTGGACAAGGAACACATTATTTTCACTTTGCCCTGTGCTTAGTAGAATCAATATTTACCCCCTGAAAAGAAGGCAAAAGAACAGCGGTAGATTCGGATTTTCTGCAGTCAGATTTTTCAAACATTCACACAATCAACAAATCGGAACCATTGGATGATGATCAGACAACTCATTATTTATCTCAGTAAATTAGGCTTAAAATATGGATTTTCAAGATTCAAGCCATCTTATCTTCATCCAACAGTTTTGATTTGTGGACTAAAGGAAATCCAAGTCGGCTGCATGCATGTAAATGAAGCCCAGGCATCTAATTTGTTTCACAGTGCTTCACCGTAGTGGTTTCTTCTATAGTGGTTTTCCCACATCTCGTAATCCTCTTCTATAGCCAAAATTGTAACAATAATGATGTGCTCTTTTACAATACAACATTTCTGGAGACAACTAGTTCCTGCTCAAGCAGCTCCTTGAAGTTCCCTAAGTGAAGTATATCATGTTTAACATAAACTTACTTAGTTAGCTTAGCTGTCATCTCAACAAATTTTTATGTCATTGATTTATCATAATAACACTGGTCACATCTTAAAAACATGACTAAACTGAAATTCAAGCTCTAATCCAACCCAAATGATACTGTTTTGAGTTTCTGGACCTATTTTCTGTCTAATGCTTCTGAAATATGAAGATACTTCCTAAGGAAGCTGGGCATCATTCATATTTGGTCAATTATTTGCAGGTGCTGTCCTTTTCCTTGCGCTTATGATAGACAGACTACACCTTTACATAAGAGAACTGCGGATTCGAAGAAAGGGCATGGAAGCTGTGAAGAAACAAACCAGAGGGACTGAAGATGGGAAAGTTGCAAATTCAGAAGAAATTAAGGTTGTGGAGGAAGAAAGAGCCAGATTGAGAGCTGAACTTAGCCGCCTTGTATATGAACTACAGTCAAAAACAAAAGACGTACGTGCTGCTGAAGCCAATATAGCTGCTCTGAGAAAACAATCTGAGGGGTTCCTTCGTGAGTATGATCGCTTATTTGGGGAAAACCAGAACCTCCGCAGCCAACTACAATCCTTGGACAGGAAATTGTCACATTCAGGTTCCAAGAAGAATATGTAAGAAAATTGAAGGTAGGAATAACTTCTTCTGTATACTCTTCAGGAGTTCCATGGCAGTTTGTTGATAACAGCTTGTCAATCCCTGTAAGCTTGCTCCTAAAGGAATACGATTTTCACTTTTGAGTTGAATTTGGATCAATTTTGCCCTGACAAATTGTGATTTTTTTTTAAGTGATAACAGAAAATATAGTGCTGATTTGTTTTTTTCTGCACATAATGTAACTTCTGCAACTTCTGTTCCACTATTTAAGATTCGACAAACTGAAGGGATGTGCCCACGATTATTGTTTGATGTTATTTAATTTATCTATTGGTACTTAATTTTTGTTTATTGTTTATCATATTTAAGTGATGTCTCTCTTGGTCCAGAGAGTAATCTCTTCATTTCTGGGTCATACTTGTTTTTTTTTTTTTTTTTTTGTCATCTATATACCCGCTCTATATAATGTACTAGTGTTATCATTTGATCAAAGGCAGCCTCAAGTACTCTGGCCCAGCTACTGCAAGAAAAAATTGACTAGACCCACAACAAAATTTGTGCAGATATCATAATTTTTTAAATTTGGATAATTTTCTTACGAAAAGGACATCATGTTATAATTTATAAAAGAAAAGGACATCATGTTATAATTTATAAAAGAAAAAGACAAATTATTTGTGTTAAAAAACGGTTGATCCCTGCATTATTAAATGGTGAGTTCTACACAAGAAAGATTATACTTTATTCTCATAATTGTATAACGTTTTGAAGAAAAGGCAATGGTTCAAATCTTTATTCACATTTCTCATGTATTTGGTGAATAGGATTTGGCAAGAAAATGAAGGGCGAGATCTGTGTATTCATTCAAATGGAAAAGAATGCAGGTTATTGAATCTGTTTGGATTAGCTTTTAGTCTACGGGAACTTTCTAATCGTATCTGTCATTAATAACATTTCTAAAAGTATAAAATGTTGAGCTATGCTAAGCTTATTGGTGCTTATAAAGAAGTTAGATGAGATCGTTTTTGAAAAGTTAATTAATTTATGTGAAAATTTTGAATAATTTTTAATTCATTTTATTTTCTTTATATTTGATTGTTTAAAAGTTTATGCAAATTGACATATGCTTTACTCACAAAAAGTATAATTTTCTGCTTCTAAGTCACTAAAGCAACTGAAAATCGGACCTGTATTTTCTTTTTGTGAACTCCTAAAGCACGTAATGGAGTAAATAACTAAAATGGGCCAAGTCTAAAAGATAATCAATACAAGAGTCCTCAGAACGGTTTATGCACCTTTAAGAATTTGAGAAAAGGGAGTAATCGACTATGAATGGGACATTTGTCCTCTTATCCTCTTCTATGTTGATAAACAATGTCTTGTATGATAGTAGTAGTTTCACTTTCATAGTCTGCATGGAATGAAATTTGGCTCATTTAAAGAATGAAACGAAATGATTGAAATTGATGGTTAAAATTGCGATTGAATTATGCACACCATATAAAATAATTGAAAATTACGAATTCTTTATATAGATGGCCAGCTCTTTTAGGCACACATAAGTAGAGGCAGTTTACTTAGGGTTGGTAACTTTTGCTATGATAGATAAAGTGGGGATCTCCTTACTCTTTCAAAACATAGGTAAATATTTGCAAGATTAAGTATACATAAATTAAATTATGAATTTTGTTAAAATTAGTCTCTGCCACTGATTTTAGACAATTAAACGTGATAATTTTTTATTGGTGAAAAACACTTATTATATTTTTATATGATAAAAATATTTTTAATAAAAAAAATTACGACTTTTGTTAATGAATAACACTTTTATTGGTTGCAGTAAAAAGAAAACACTTATATTGGTTAATAATTAATGAATACGATAACTAGAGACAGTCCCGTGCATATGTACAGGAAAACAAAAAAAGTTGCTCATATTAAAATAACCTTGTTTTACATTAAATACAAACATGTCATTTATTTAAGAGCGGCGAATTGTATTGTGGAGTAATTAGATTAGATGACACCTGTGACAGTTTTATTTATTTTAATATAGACAACAACAATTTTTTTTGTTTTCGCAGTGAAAAGTTGTGAGTTGTGAGTAGAGGACCACTAAAAGTCACCAACACAGATGCAGATGATATGTCAAACAAAAATATAAATGTCAGATGCATACAAGAATAGGATTAAGAGCACCAAAAATAAGCTCCTAGCTCACTGCTTTTGTAAACTTCCTCTGAGAAATTAGCCAGAATAAGTTAGGATAGAGTAGGATAACTTGCACTCATGGTAGGAGGGTGTAATCATGATTATCAAAATCACAATTTAACCTGTAAAATTGTATGAGTTTACAATTCCATAGTACCTTCACAACTTAAATTGTGAGCAAAATCAAAAATTGAGCAGACTCGGGCAACTTAACGTAGACTTGCGAGTTTGCATCTTGTTTGTGGATTTGCAAAAAATGGAAATGTCATTTTTGTTTCGTTTTTTTTCTTTCTTCCTCCTCACTTTCGCGTCACCATCACACTGCTTCCCTAAATCGTTTCATTTTGCACTAAGACCAGAGACCCTGTTCCCCCACTCCATCCTGCGATTGTACAACAGTGCGAGTGTGAAAGTGAAGGCTAGGTGCACGTGCATGGTGGCTATGACGACGGTGCGAAGCGGAAGTGCCGAGTGCAAGTGCGTGTTTCTTTCGCGACAGTGCGAATGCGTGGTGGTCACGGCAATGATGAAGTGTGTGGCCGTGGAGAAGGTGAAGGAAGGCTCTGTTGTTTCTCTTCTCTATTCTATTTTCATCCTCCACAACGATGAAGTGCGACGGCCCGTGACTAGGTTTTCTTCTTTTCTGCTTTTGTTTTGGAAATTCATAGTTGAGTAAATATTGCAGAATTTGTAGTTGAGTAAAATTGGTAGTTCAATTTGCAGTAAGATCATGCAATAATTATGACAATTAAGTAAATATTGTGGAATTTGTAGTTGATGAACATATTTGGGCATTGCTCCAGTTTAAATTATCATTTAACCTTGGCAACCAAACATGATTGTCTAATATGTCTGCCTAATTTTGAACTGAGGTTTTAGGGTTCTGGATGAAGTCTCATTTTGTAATTATAAAGGCTAGTTAATTTGTATTTATTTCTATTGGTGTTCAACAATCTAAGAGAACAATTTGTTGGCAACTTTGATTATTATAGAACAGTGCATGATCTCTGCATTTCCTTATGATCTCATATTGTTAAATACTCAATTGTACTTGATAGGTTGAATTTTTAGTTGTTTAAATGATTTAATTTTGAGAACTTGTGTTTTGTAATAGACTAATGGTATAAACTTATTATCATTTGTTTGCAAAATAGTATATTTTGAAAATATTTACTTATTATTTATAAGTATTTTTTTTATGAAGTAGACTTTTATGATTCTATGAGTCGAATATATGAAACTTTCACAAATCTACGTAAAAACTTGATTTTGATAACGTTGTGTGTGACCATCAACTACCAACAATATTTAGAATCACATAACAAGCCTGGTAGTTGTAGCAATTCTAGAAAGAATGCTCGTTTCTACATTTAACATCGGAAGTTTTAAACAAATCCTTGATGCTTTTTTTTTTTTTAATTTTAAGCAGAAGAAATTACCATTTTAAAAAAATTATCTGATACGCATTAATTGAACTCACTATGTGCATGATGATTCACAAAGCCAGGCGCAAGCTATTAGTTATGGTTGTGACCTGTGATTAAATTTGGCCCTTTTTTTTAAAGCAAATTTGGCCTAGTTAATCATATATTCATTAAAGCACTGATATATTGAGATTTTAGGATATTTTTTTTGAATGGAATAATATTAAGTAGGATTAAAGATTTTTTAATATTTTTTTCATTTTTTTCTTTAGTGATAAATCTCATTTTGAAATTTGAAATCTTAGATAATTTTTTATAGGTCTCACATATATCTCACTTTTAAATATTTTATTTAAATATTTATTAAATTAAATTAATTAATTAAGTAATTAAATTTAATGAAACATGGAAGAAAAACTTTACAAATATTAAGAAATAGAAAAATGAACATAAATTTAATTTTTATTTATGATTAAATATTAAACAAATAAAAAATACATAAATTTGATAATAAAAAAATGCAACACATTAATACTAAAGAAAAATCAAATTTGATTATAATTGTGACAACAATTTTTTATGCATAGCAACGGTTATTGTGTATACAGTTAACTATATTCCTTTATTTTGGTCCTCTCCTCACACATTTTCTTCTTCCTCCGTCATGGCCCACCCCTTTTTTCCTTTCCCTTAACCATGACCCCCCCTTCCCCCTTCTGAACCTCCGCGCAAATGACTATTGTGCAAATGACACAAAAAAAAGTATATGAAATAGTACATACGAATTGTGGTTGATTGTTTCTTGTTGGAGCAAAAACTAGCAGTGCGGTTATCATGATGAAATTGTTATTCATAATAGTAGTTTTATTTATGACGCTTACGTGATATGTTATTACGTCGTCAAACTATTTATTTGACTTGATCTATGGACAAAATAAACTCATGCCATGCCAGTAATTTATTTTGTAGTGAATCCATTTTTTTATATAAAAAATTATAAAACTGACCCAAATGGGTCAACCACTCATTCCTCCGTCATGAATAAACCCCAAGACCGCTGCTGGGTAAGGGTTAAATCACAAAATGCCAAACAAAAAATGCAAAAATTGGACATAAGCACAACCTTGACTCGCGACCCAATTCAAGCTGATACGGTTCAATGATGCCATCTCCCTTATCGAAAATCTGTAACAATAGTCCCTAGTCCATCTTTCTTTTTATTACCATTTATTGATCAGAAAGAAGCTACAAACTATGTGTTCCATTACCAGCCTAACCTATTTTACAAATTGCTTTGCATAGATCAGGTTCAGGATCAAATAGTGCTTTTTGTTATTTGATATTTATAAAACGTAGTATAATAATACCAAAAAACAAAAACATTCACTTCCTTGATGCGCTTCATAAAAAGTAAGAATCCCTGTTGGTTTTTTTTACAGAGTGACCGAATGCCTAATAAAAATGAAGTTCTTCTATATATTATCACCACACTACACACCCACCTATTAGAGACGTGGTTCCAGTTGAGCAGTAAACACATTCACATTATTAGTGAATTATAACTTCTAACGTCATATTTGTTACCTAGTTTTTGAAGCATCTAAATCTGACACACCTTCCTTTTTTTATTCTTTTTATACGCATGGTTCTCTTCTTTTTCCTTTGCTCTAGTACTAGTACTCTTTTTGTATGCAGTTTGAACTTTGAAGCATCTAACATATCATAAATGCATATTGCCAAACATAAAGAGCTGAAAGAGAATAAGGAATCACAAAAGTCATATTCACACCATTTAACTAAGGAAGCATACATAGCCTAACAGCCCCACTACCCCACATTCATCTGCTAAGCTATTCAATACATTGGGGGAGGGACTGTGAGGATATTAATATATACAACCACAATTTTAGGCACATTCTGATTGCAAAGCTATACAAACTATAAGCAGGTAACGATTGAAAATATTCAGTATGGAAGCACAGTTGTGCTTCCATGATGTAATAATATCTTGTTTGGTATAACCAATTTTCTGAACCGAAAATAAACTACTAGAAAAGTGCGGTTGCCGTCCTGAGAGACATGAGAACATTCTCTATGCTGCCTCAGCAAATCCGACTCTCAACTTACCATAATCAAAGATGGTGTGATAGCGCCCCATGAAGACATCTCCAAGGATCCTGCATTTATGATGCATGTGCCATTAAGTGAGAATCATATCAAATGCATTACAATTAAAAGGAAAATGTCATAGTGTGTGTCTCAAGCAAATTAAAGTTTAATGTACCATAGAGGGCCACGAGGAGGAGGAACATCCAAAGCAGTAAAGCCACTAATGCATTGGGCTTCAGGACCTTCGCCCACCTTCAGTATATACTGAAGAAACCAAATATAAAATTGGATGAGGGAGACAAAATACATTGAAGACGGCAACCATTCGTTCATAGAAATTGCACTACTGCCTACTGCTATTAAATATAATTGTCACTATAGTAGCAATTGAAAGTTGAAAGTGCTTCTCTGTCTTAGTTTTTCCTGCTCCATCTTCTATTTTATTCTAATTTTAGTTAAAAACCAATTTGTAAAGTCAGCAATATAAAATATTATTCAACCAACAAAGTGTAAAGGTAATTCAGTCTTTCTGGATTAGTTCGACACCCTTGAAACTATATTTGTATTTTAGTGGAATATATGGAAAACAATGCTTTGAGGGGATTCAAAGGATAAGGTTGTCTTGGTTTAATTTAATCTTTAACATTTATCCAATAATTTCAGTAATGATTGTTCAATGATAGACTTGCAGATTGTTATTGCAAATTGAAGACTTTGCAAAGCTCAATTTAGCTTGTTATTCCTGTTTTTGCTAGAGAATGGTTTTCTCTTTTCCCTCCAACAATTGAATTCCTTTTCCTCGTTATAAATTCTTTTTACACAAAATTAAATAGTCAGTGATCAGCCCTTCTAAAAGTAACTAAATAGGTTTGAAACTATACCTCCTCAGGGGAAAGGTCAAAAACTTTTCCACCAATAGTAAAGGAAACAATAGGCATTGAAGAGAGCTTTCCACAGTCAACGGATGATTGTCCCATTGGGTTAGGCAATTTATCACAAAGCTGAAATGTCATCATCATAAGGCTAGAATCAAAATCAAAAGCAAAAACAGGATTTGAGTACTCAAGTAGTAAAATAAAGACTAACTCACCTCATTGGCATAGTCTATTATCCTATCTTCTGTCTGATTCTGCCTCAGCTGGTTCTGCATCCAAATAACAGCCATCTCACATGCAGAACAACCAGCATCCCGAATGCCACCAGATGATTTTTTTTCATTCTTATCCACTACACTCTCGATACCCATGCTAGAGGAAAAATTGAAACTCTTTAATAAAATGGCAATCACAGAACATTAAATATGTTAAAGGCTTAAAGCGTCTAAGCTAATGACAAAAGGTATTATATCTTCGGGCTTACCTAACACCATGAGTCCCATCAAAGGTACACAATCCAATTTGTGAGCAGATTTTTTTTGGCTTTGCCTACAGAATCAAGTGAAAACCATAATAAAACTCATTCTGAAAGATGACCAGATCACCTGACCCTAGGTGAGAATCCCATCAACCAAGATATATATGACAAGAATGAATTAAAAGTGATACTTACTTCAGCCAAGAGCAATTCCAAGATTGTTTGTCCATATTGATTGACAACGGACCTGCATTCTTTGCTTACAACTCCAGCTGCTCCGATTGCTTGATTTATCATGGTAATTACAGTCTACAAAAGCAAAATCATGTATTTTGATCATTTGTTAGTACAATTTTTAGACCCCTTTCCCATTAGTTAAAAGCATGCTTTACAGATAATGACATTCTAATTGGAAATGAAAATCTAAATAGCAGCCTAAATTTACAAGCATTTATTCATACCGTTGGACCAGCTAACAAAGAAGTTCCAGAGTCTGCAATTGCTGAACAGTCATTAGTACAATATCCTGGATCACAAACTACTAAAGTCAGTACCAATGAAATAAAACCCTGAACCATTTATGGAAGTGCTGTCAATATCATCATGCCATAGAAGAAACAAATAAATAGGTATTTCTGTTAATTTTGTCTTCTACACGTACCGGTGCGTTTACCAGAAATAAGCACATCTCCCATGTCAAACTACTCAGGAAAAAAAAAAGTGAACAAATTAGAGGACCATTGAAAACAAAACAGAAACACATGTCGTAAAAGCTTTATTGCATGGATCCAGGTATGAGTGTCAGTATTGCTACCAATTCAAGCATGGGAGAACAGCAAAATTTCTAATACTAAGTGCTATGTTATGATTAAGAAGCAATTGCTTCGTGTATAGACTATATACTAAATTATTATAAATATAATATACTTTAGGATTCCCAAGTATGAGGGGATATATCATTTAGAAATATTAAAAAAACCAATAAAGTATTGAAATTATGATACAATTTAAATTTTCATAATGTTGTTACAAGAAAGAAAAAAATATGTGAAGACATCACAAGTGTTGAAGGAGGTGAAATATCAGTTTGTTTAATTTAGCAACAAACCAATAAAACTTGATGTTATGCATGAACTAATATATATTTGAGTCATAAGTATTGGGTACATAACCTTGTATACCCAACCAATACCGATATATAGTTAATACCAGGTAGTCAAATATTTAAGGTTACTATACATCATAGAGTACAAGTATGTTGATATGTTGATACTAACCTGCCAATATCCTTTTCGTGTTACTGGTACATAAGTATGTTTGCCCTTGTAGTGAGCAGGATCAGCACCACCAAAAACAAGTTCCCCACCATTCTCTTCTTCTGGTTTCCGATTTAGCCAAAATGAAAATACTGGATCCTTTACCAGACCTTGTTCAACCATACTGTACCTGTGACAGGAAAGTGCCTCATATTGACAGAGACAATAAAATAATAACAGGAATGCTAGCTAAAAGTTTAAATATGAGCAAATACCACACTGGAACAGCATATCCAACTGATATCTCTTGAAATCCAAGTCCTAGTATACCATCAAACTTAGCAGCCACAAATGTAACTCCAGGTTCTCTAGTTGCTTCAATAAATTCCTAATGGAGATCAAAACATACTTCACGTTAATTGATTGATCAACATATTATGAAAGAAGCCAACTCAACTGACATGTTGGTGTGAAGGAAAAGAAAAATGAAATAGGGATTGACAATCATCATTACCTGGTCCTTTACAACTATGTCACCAACTTTGACATCGTCATTGCTAAAGAAACCAGAAATTGCTCCAGTACCATATTGAATTGCAGCAGAAGTACCTGAAAACAGGAAGACAAACACTCATTTAAAAAAAGGACAACATCCTGGCATCAATTCTACAGGTGCACAATGTCAAGTAACCCAATGTAAAAAAACAATGACTTTGTAAGTTATGAATTATGTTATGTAATCCAAAGTACAAATATTTAAGAAACGAAGAATTTCTAACACTGCTATTGCCTTTAATTGTAAACAAAAATTGTATTGATTTTGTAATTCCATGGGGTGAAAAGGCTGGATGGCAAAAATCTCTAAATTTTGATCCTTCGCATGATAGAAGCATGGTGTTCAGAGCCCCCCTCCAAAACCGCTCTTTCAACAGTTTGCTAAATGAGTACATATACATACTTGTTTACATTGATACAATACAGATGAAGGCAGACAACAAACCAAACTACTCAGTTTTTTTATTAAAAAAAAAAAAAGTAGTTATGAAATTATATAAATCTTGAGAATTAATCATATTTCTTTGACATCAAGGAAGAGTTCTACCCAATGCTTTATTTATGTCCTTGTTGATCCTGATTCAACATTAAAAGTATATTGGATTTTCCCCAATAACCGAATACTTTTGTCTGTGAATACTGCATATTTTATTCCATTCATAAATATATTTTCTTCCCTATGAGTTCTAGTCTTCATATGTTAATCAAATAATTGCCACAACGCATTGTCGGTTTAAAAAGCTACAAAACCTCCCTAAATTACGAACAAGCAAAGTTAAAGCCTCAGAATCAGAAGACAAGAAAAGGAGACAAACCATTTTCCCTGTAGGTACTGGACTGGCTAGACCTGTACCTAGCGTGCATGAAACATGCAACCTGCACCAACATGCAAAAACACCATGAACAAGTTGCCAAAATGAGTAGGAAAAAAAAACTACACGCATTGATTAGACGGTTATGAATGGAAAAGCAATCTCACCGAGAAGTAACATTTGGATGATGGCACCCACAAATTAGAGCTACCGGTGTCAAAAATCACAGTGAACTTCTGAGGAGGGGTACCAATGGCTATTTCACCGTAGTACTGAGCATCCAAGTAATTCTTCAGGGCAACAACACCGGTGTCCTCAGCGCCTCCAAGGATGTTCTGAAGGTGATGTTTTCTAATTGAAGACCGAAATTCCTTAAACCCCACAACGTCATCGGTGTCCAATTTCACCTTTTTAAGTCCAATCCTACGCAACCCATCGTTGGGTGCACAGAACACAAGAGAAAACAACAGGGTCCAGAGACAGAAACACAACACAACCACATTTGGCATGTTTCCCATGTTAATTTACCTGTTCATCCACAAGGAGAAAAACGTTAAATAAATGTTCTAGTGTCAGAGCATGTTTCATAAAACCGCATTCATTGATGCATGCAATGGAATAGTGGTGGGTAATTAATGGTTATAAACAATGCATGCATTTTGAATAAAGAGAGATAACAATGAGAGAACATTACCAAGCAAAGGAAGAATTGGAAGTGAAATGAGAAGGCGAGGGAGAATGAGAATTTATAAAGGCTAAGAAGAGAAAGTGAGTATCTGGCTATGGCTGGCACTGTAGTGGGCCCAGCTTAGATATTAAGCCTATTCTCGTACATACTCATTGTGGGGCCCGCATCTTTAACCGTTCATCAACCTGAGGAGGGGGGAATGGCAAGTGTGGAGGGTTTTCTCGTGACGCTTTTGGATGTAACTGAAACTGACTAGGTTTCGTTTCGTGCGTCAAAAGTTAATTATGGTTTCCTTAACAAGCGACACAACACTTCCTCCTCAATTAATTAAATTAATCCCCTTCATTGGTTCCGATTTAGTTTTCTAATCGGATTTTTTATAACAGATAAGATTAACAAAAGTATAATGATTTATTCAAATTATAATGATATATATAGGAAAAGAGGATTACCTCAAAAGTTATAAAATATATGTATATAATAATATATTATTTTATTTTTATTTTTAAATAATTAATTTTGAATTGATAATTATATATATTTTATGAGAGGTCGAGTCCGATAAAATTATGTCTTGCTGACTTATTGATCATGAATTTGAATCATTTTCATGGTAAGATTATGTATAAGAAAAAAGAGTTATGTATTTTACGTGTAAAAAGTTTTATATAATTAGTTAATTATAATTTATTATATATGATAAATTTATTAATTTTTAATATAATTATCTTAGAATAATTTAAATAATCATTTATAATTAAATAATAATTAGGGATGGAAATAGACCAGGCCGCCTATCAGGGGCCTTTGGCCTGGCCTATTTATTATAAAGGTCAGGCTTAGGCTTTTTGAAAAGCCTATTTAAATAAAAAGGTCGAGCTCAAACTTTAAAAAAAAGTCTGTTAGGCCTATTAGGCTGACCTATTTAATATATATATATATATATATAATTAAAAGATATAAATCAATCTTTTAAAAAAAGAAAAAAATAAGATAAAATCTAAATAACCTAATCTACTTAAAAAATAAAAATAAAATAGAAGATTTGAAACATTATAATAGATTTGTAAAAAGATAAAAGTGTGTATATATATATATATATATATTAAAACTAAAAAGATATAAATCAATCTTTTAAAAAGAGAAATAAAATAATATAATATAAAATATAATCTAATTAAAAAGATAAAATATAAAAAAGATAATTTGTTGTGATTAGTAAATTTTAATCTCATATTAGAGTGCTCTAATTGATTTTATTTTTTTGTGTCTTTTTTATATTAAATTTACAAAAGTATTATGCGAATTCTCGAAGTTTTACTATATAGTCATTAGATTTTTTTTAATATATAATATTTATTTTAAAGTAGGCTTTTTAATAGGCTCGTAGGCCAAGCCAGACTTTTAAATAGGCTAGGCCAGGCTTAAAAAAAACTTATGATAGATAAAAAGGTTAGGCCAGGCTTTATATTTTTAAATTAGGTCAAGGCCAGGCCTAACCAAACCTAGCCTAGCCTGGCCTGTTTCCACCCCTATTTAAATAATATAAAATTGTTTTACAGAATACATTATTTTATTCTCTAAACTAAGGATCTAATTTAACACACCACTAGTTCCGGTTTTTATGTTTCAGTTTTTGGTGATAAATTTAATGTTCTTATTTAATTATCTTTAACGATTAAGTATAAGTTTTTAATTATCTTTAACGATTAAACAGTGAAAAGAAAGAAAGAAATTGAATAAATGGTATTTTTTAATTACACATTTTACTAACAATTTTTTTTATCATTTTACAAATTCTAACATTCAAGTTATTTATTTTTCTATATTTTACAAATGCTGATGTCTCACTTAAAAAAACTTCAAGAAAGAACAAAACGATTTCATCGTGTTACTAATTTTTAAGAAATAATTTCATTTTATTATACGTAAAGGTATAATATAGAACGTGATGGTAAAATGGGGGGAGGGAATTTGGGAGACAAAATTTGCAAAATAATAAAAATTAAATGATAAAATATGTAATTTAACCTTTAAAATAAGTATAAATGATTTATCATAAATTTAAATATAATTTATACATTAAAAATATTTATTGATTATAAAATATAATTCATATATTTCAAATATTCATTTTTATAAATTTTAGTTATATAAAAATATACATCTATCTTATGTATTGTAATGCTAAAATATTATTTGATTGAAACAAAAACCTTAGCGACTTTATATAAATTTAAGACTAAAATAAGTTTTTTTCCTCGAAAGTTATATTATATTTTAATTAACTCAAGTTAAGTTTGATGAATTCATTTAAAAATTAAAAATTCATTTAATACTTTTGTGGTAATGGGTCGTCACTAATATTTATTGACAAAGGTAAGACTTTTTTTAGAAGTATTAATCACTATTACTTGTAAGCATCAAGACAATTATTTGTCAGAAAGGAAACTAAATTAATAGAGAAAAAGGTTATATATTAATAATGTTATCTAATCATATATATTATGTATGATAAAGTTATTGATTTTATGATAATAATTTAAAATTAAATGATAGCGTAAAACTGTTTTAAATTGCATAATATTTTTCTCAATAATTAATTCATTATGAAATTAAGAAAAAATCATATATGTGTTAAATCTGTTTTTTTTTTTGTTTCTTTTTTCTAGTTTATGTCCTCCACAATTTTAGTAATATTCATTCAATGGTATCACCTAGAAAAATAGTGGAAAGTAGTAAGCATATGGGATATGGGAACTTAGGAAAGAATCGAAGGGACCTTCAAGAAAGAGTAGGGAAAACGAAAAAGCAGAAAAGCCTGGAGTAGAAGGTAGTAGCGTGGTGAAGCAAGTATGGAAGACATTGCCAAGAAGCAAAGGCAAAGTGTCAACTTGAAAATAATAGAAAAGAATAGTGTGGTAGTCCCACTTGGGAGTGTCATGGAAGTGCAAGTAAGCACCCTTAGATAGTAGTAACGATGAGAGAGAATTATGAAACAACTCCCATTTGTAGTTCTACACATTCATGATTATTATTACACAACAACCATAATGGATTCCAATGCATATGGACATTCAACTTATTGGCATCCATGCTCTACAAGAAAATTAATTTATATTGAGTCAGAATGTTTTACAATTATGTGATCATTTATATGTTTCAACTTCAAATCTGAAGGAAACTAATTATAATTCGTTCAATTTTTAGTTTTATTTTTCAATTTGAACAAAAGATTTTAGACTTTCGATGAATTTTTTTGCAAAACTTAAATCAAATCGATCCAATTAAATATTATCTATTTGAATTTGATTTTTATCCTAAACCTACTTCAATCCAACCTATAAACTTCCTACCATTTTCTTTATATCTATCTTCTTTTTCCATCTCATCATTTATCATACTTATCATATTCTTACTTCTTAGCATATGTTAGAGCATTGCTATTGCTACTACCAGAATTACTATTGATACTACAAGCCTTACCAAATGACTATTTTATCTTTACGAGTTTTCCTACACCTCCAACTCTTTCTCCTTCCTCTTTCATTGTTAATAAAGGTAATTCATATATTAACTAATTTGGTTAGGTTTATAAATGACAACTTCTATCCAATTAATTCAATTTTAATTAAAAAAAGATATTGATCACTATTTAAGACGGGAAATTATATCATAATTAATTTTTTTTGCTTTAGAAAAGGTAACTTGCAATTAAAAAGAATTAAAAGGGTGTAAAGAAATACAAAACGGAAACATGATTCTATTTTGTATTTTTTAAGAAATACAAAATGAAATTATGTTTCTATTGTGTATTTTTTACACACTTTTTTTACAAAAAAAAATATGATTTTGTTGTTAAACAATACAACTGAATCATGATTTCATTGTGTATTTTTTCACACCCCCTTTTACACAATAGAAACATGATGTTATTGTGTTGTTTGGGGTAGAAAAAAATATAAACAAAAATACAATTTTGTTGCATACTTGTATAATATAATCATGTTTTGGTTATGTTTTGTTTTTTTCACCTCCATTTATGTAACGAAAATACGTTTTTGTAGTATTTCCGTCCAAGGGCTAATTTGGGAACACAACTAAAAGGCATCCACGGTGTAGTACCAGTAGCAAAAATGGAAGTGCAAATAGCAACTCCCCATATGCTCATATAGCATTTGCACTACCACAATAGGAACCCTTGATATTGAATAATGGGCCTGGACTTGGGGCACGTCTATTTCTCTTTGCATCCTATATTTACCAACAGTGTTATGATAAACCAGTTTGCTTATGCTCTTATGCCCATACAGAAAATGTTAAGGAAAAATATATGATGTAATGTATAATAAAAAATAATAAAAGAGGGAGATTGAAGGTGGTCTTAGTCTTTTTTTTTTTTATGTCAGCGAAGATAGTCTTTAGTGTTCAAATTTCCCAACTCTTTATAGAAAGGAAAAGAAGAGTGATAATGATGCTCATAAATTCCCCTTTTACAGCAACACATGCAAAGAGACATTGAAATGCTGAGTTGTAAAAGGTTACTACTATTGTTCTTGACGTTCTAGAAAGCAGACATTCACATTCTAGATAAAACCCAACGCGTCCACTATGAGATAAAGACAAATAATTTTCAAAGAAATTGCTAGGTATAATCATAATTCATAATGCAATGATCGAATATCGATCGAATAGGATCAGATGTTCGGAGGCTCACATGAAAGTTATAAAGGCAGCCAGAAGTCGCTCTTAATGCCGCCATTCTTAATGCTTATCGAACAAATAATCAGTGAATTATACTCTATCCTAAGTCTTAACTCAACAAATTGTCAGTTTTAGTGAAATTGAAATGATTTTTTTAAATAAAATTTTAAATTTGAGTCTTATAAATAAAAAATTAATTAAATTAACATATTCAATAAAAAATTATTATTAAATTTTTTGATAAAAAATAATTATTAATAAAATGATAAATAATTCATATAAATGTCAAAGTGAAAACTCATGAGCTAATTAATGCTATCAAGTTCCAAGTACGGTCAGAATCCGGTTGGTATGGGTTATCTATCGCTACACGCCTACACCCGTAGTTTATCTATGCTTCACTTCACATTTAATAACAGCAACTATTCCTGCACCCACGCAGCCACACGGATTATTGTCCTTCTCACGTATGTTTAAAATATATATGTTTATAAAATTAAATATTTTCACTAACACAAACATAATTAGTTAATTAAGTTTATTATAGGAATGAAGTTGCGTTAAATAATAAAAAAAAGTTATCATTCATAATAGTTCTATTTGACTTTAGTAGAATTGTTTCCCTTAAAAAATACTTATTGTCTTAGTTGTTAAAAAAACTAAAATTAATTATTTTATGATATCAATGAAGTAATTTAAAACTAATGTATAGTAAAAATATTTTTAATAAATTAGATTTAATATATTTTATTACTTTATTATATATTCATATAAAATATTAATCAAGAAAATTTTAGTATATGAAATTATTAAACATAGAGTCAAAATAATATTTTATAATAAATATATTACTAATTAAATTTAAATTAATTTTTAGTATAAAAAAGTTAACTTCAAAATAAAAATATTTGTTTTTA